>WYDI02027799.1:0-18638 GCA_009867235.2 Psittacus erithacus
CCCTCTATCCCCCCACACACCCCCCCCCAATCGCGTTAACCCACGACAGAGGGCAAGGAAGTAAGTTACTGAACTCTCAGTAGGATGGATCACAGAACCATTTTGTAGGGCAGCTCCTGAACGCTGCTGTCACAGAAGTTGGAGGAGGCACAAAAACACTCCCAAGAGCACAAGGCCATGACACTGAGCCAAAGCACTGCGGAAAAAAGTACACAGCAGTGAGGCTCTCCAGATTTAATTCCTATACAGCACTCCACTTCAGGAAGGGCTGGCTCCAAACTTAAGAGAAATGTATTAAGAAAGCCAGTACTTAAGTGTGAGCTTCAATTTTTTACTTTTTTTTTTTTACTTCCGAATTGGGAATTTTGATCCCCACAGACCTGCTATCAAATTTTCCTCTCTTTTACAGACGAAGTGCGACTTCAGGTCAAAGGAAGTGATTCTACTCCTTTATTCTCCTCTTGTGAGACCCCAATTTGGAGTACATCATACAGTTGTGGTGTCCTCAACATAAGACAGACATGGAACTATTGGAACAAGCCCAGAGGAGGGCCACAAGGGTGATCAGGGGGCTGGAGCACCTCCCGTATGAAGACAGGCTGAGAAAGTTGGGGCTGTTCAACCTGGAAAAGAGAAGGTTGTGTGGAGACTTCATAGCAGCTTTCCAGTATCTGAAGAGGGGCCTCCAAGGATGCTGGGGAGGGACTCTTCATTAGGAACTGTAGCAAAAGGACAAGGGGTAATGGGTTCAAACTCAAGCAGGGGAAGTCTAGGTTAGATCTAAGTTCTTTACTGTGAGAGTGGTGAGGCACTGGACCAGGTTGCACAAGGAAGCTGCAGCTGCCCCATCCCAGGCAGTGTTCAAGTCAGGTTGGGCAGAGCCTTGGGCAACATGGTCTAGTGTGAGGTGTCCCTGCCCATGGCAGGGGGGTTGGAACTTGATGATCTTAAGGACCTTTCCAACCCTAACTATTCTATGATCACAGAAGTTGCATCTGTTGTTTTGAAGTTGTAGCTCATTTTGGAATCCACGTGCTATTTCAATTCTGACTACCATGGTAAGTGCAACTTTCTGTACTTAAGATGCACCCCTGGATTTAACACGATATTTAGAAAATTATAATAATAGCTTAGCATTAGATCTAATCCATTTGCTCTTTAATTCAAGGCTTGGTGCACAAAGTAATGAAAACATGGTTATGGAAATGCACTGAATGATTAGGCACTGAAACCTGAAAAAAGTACTACTTTCAATAATATTTTATTTCTCAAAAGCTTTCTATCAGTTGCATTGATTATACAATCATACAGAATTTTTTCTACTTATATATTAAGAATTGCATTTAAAAGTTAAAGCATTAGCTATGGATTTTGTTTGCTTTTTTTTAATTCTAATTGTCTTGCTCTTGTCAGCAACAATTGTCCTGTTACACAACTTCAGCCTAAGGAAATATTCACCCATTAGACTTTTACTATTCCATTTGCACAGAAAGTAAAAACTAGCATAGAAATAACTCTACAAAAATATATTGTAAAAAATACTACACTGGAGAATTTTATATTTTATGCAACAGCCAGAGCACAGCAGTGTTTTGAACAGAAGCCACAGTCAGTGCCTTTAACCAGATATTCTGCTCATGCATCCCAGCCTCGTGACTACTCAGATAAAAGCATTCCTGTGATTAAGTTAAGCATAGATCATCATTTAAGATAAACCAATAAAAGCCAATTAAGGCCACAACACATCACACATGGTTTTATATACAACATTTATTTGACAGCTACACACAAATGTAAGCTGTTAGTTTTAGTAATTAGCAGTTTTCATGCTTTGTTAAGATAATGGCACTAATCCAGAGAGAGAAAGGTAATTCACAGAGAAAGATCTCACCATGGCCATTAGCAACCCAGCTAACAAAGTGTGGCTCTCCTGCAAAACCCATCACACCATACATCGTAGAGCAGTGCATAATCAGGGGACACTGTTTATGTAAAATTTAGTATCAGACAGCATATTTGAAACAATAAGGCCATCTCCACCACCTCACACCATCTCCAGCTTCTGGAAACTGCATCAATTACTCAAGCTTTGCTGTTACAGTTTATGGTATTACCCCAGAATCTTGCTAAAATTATATCTCTGTAACTCCGAGTTGCCTATTTTCCGAGTCTAGTAATTTCAGTGCAGGTTCTAACACCCAAGTTTTTCTGTAGTTTTAGACAAAAAGGAGTGAAATTTCAACTTGGACTCAGATCTATATTTAAATCACTGTAGATCAACTTAGAATCATAGAATGGTTTAGGTTGGAAGGTTAAAGCTCATCCAATTCCAACCCTCCTGCCATGGGCAGGGGCATCTTCCACTAGACCAGGTTGCTCAAAGCCCCATCTAACCTGGCCTTGAACACTTCCAGGGATAGGGCAGCCACAACTCCTCTGGGCAACCTGTTTCAGTGCCTCACCACCCTCACAATAAAGAGCTTCTTTCTGACAGCTAATCTAAACCTGTCCCTTCGGTTTCAAGCCATTCCCCATTGTCCTATCACTACCTGCCCTTGTAAAAAGCCCCTCTGCAGCTTTCTTGTCAGCCACTTCAGGTACTGGAAAGCAGCTATTAGGTCTCCGAGAGCCTGAGGATCAGTCATTCATTAACCTTCTTCCCTACAGCTGAGCATTGCTCAGCATGGCTACCATACACAATGTTAATAGTCACGGTAGCTTTGCGATAAAGGTTAATCACATCAATTCCATTTTTTCAAGGAGAAATAAAGATCTATTGGACTGTTCATAGTACCTCTTTCAAAACAGAGGCAAGATTGCTGAGAAAAATCTTCAGTTAAGCACCTGGAGGGATGAACATGCAGGGAATTTTGCATTATTAATGAAAAACTCAGCAATTAGATAAGTAATAGTCTCCTTCCATTGCATAATATGGTTAAAGTTGCTTATAAGGCTTCCTGATAGACCACATTTCAAGCCAAACTGAAGCAGCTTTACCAGTTATGTACTGTCTTATACACTTGGGAGTTGTGGGATTCATCCATAACTGCCATTAAAACTTAACTGGAGTGGTTTATTTCATTCTACAGCCTTTTAGTGCGCTGCCCGATTATGAAGATTATCTTTCTCACATACATTTTACATCAAAAACATGAGAGATACACCTCATCGTAGCTCTATATTCAAAATACTCAAACGAATGCCAGAATATCACTCCAAGTCCCAGATCTGAATGAAGCCAAGAAATGTTGATCTGAACACAGGCATCCCTCATCCTAACTAAATCTCCACCCCACATCCTACCAGCTACAAACTCTGGTGCATTTACAAAAATTCTACTGGGAACATGAAAAAATTATTGAAGAACTTCAGTCAAGCCCAGAATAGTTCATTAAGTTGTCTCAGGTGCAATTGGAGTTTTACAATAAAAAAATCTTCTGCATAAGGATGTTGGAAAAAACTTTAGACCTTCAAATGATGAAATCTGTCCCTGAGGATGTATACATGCAATTCAGAAAACTGCAGGAAGGATACACACACAGGCCATCTGTTGTGAAGTCAGACGAAGAACTATATCTCACTCTGCAATACAAATGATCTTCACTAAGCGACAGATCTGCCAACACATTATTATGAAAATACATATGAATCTTGGGTAACCTTTCCCACTTAGTCTCATATGAAGACTGAGCATAACAAGTTTCATTCAATGTCTTATCTGAAGCATTTCCGCTTCTGTCCTGCATTTGACAGTCTTCACTGACTGCTCCTGGGTCTGCGCTATGTGCCTCAAGCAGCCTTGTTCATTATATGTGCCATAACTTAGATACTTTCAAATATAAGAACGATTATGACATACACACACTGATAATATTCTGAGAAAGGAAATACCTGATGCCTGGTGGGAAAAAAAAAAAAACAACACAGAAAAAAAAAAAGAGAATGATAAAACTATTAAACGTCAGGGTGTACTGGCTGAATTTGTATGCTAGGACACTTGCACAGCATAATGCACATTTTTCGTAAGTCTTGCTACCTTTTACACTAATTCACACCTATTAAAAGGTGCAGCTTTATGATATCCCAATGAAATCGGGAATTCTTTTTAGATTTCATTAATTCAATCACAAAATTTATTGCAACAGTAATAAACAACATGCTCCACTTGGAAAAAAAACCATAACTAATATATTTGAGGAACATGCAAAAGGAAGAACCACCTGCATCACTGAGCTCAGCCCCACACATCCACATAAAGATGTGGTAGAAGTTTAATCTAGAAGTCCATAAAACACCTATTCTGCATGTCTCCTCATACACTACCATCAAATCCAAACATCCAGTAAAAAAGTAAGTTCAGAGTAAAAAAGTGTAGTCAGGACCGTAGGGTGGAACAGAAATACAAAACAACAGATCATGGGCATCACCATCTTTTGGGTCAAACACCAGATGACTTGGGAACAGCATGATCCCATGTGCTACAACAGGAAGCCAAAAATCTCAACTTTCTTTGATCAGGATGAACACGTTTTCCATTCCTTAAACCTCATAAACTGATCAACCCAAGCACATAGACACCAACACATGTCTAGTGTGACCTAGCTTTAATACACTGTTGACAATAACACAAAGATCCATAAAAATCCATAGACTCGAGTTGCATAACAGAAAGTGAAACTTCTTTGGATGTAATAGCAGAGACAAACTCCAGATACACAATCCCTCAGACTGAGATGCTATTCCAGAACTTCTCTCATCTATCATTTAAATCCTTTCTCAATTTTCAGGCTAAAATAATTTTGACAAATGTGTGCCCAGGTCATCTGATGCCAAATGATCATTCATCTTGAGATGCCAGGCTAATCTTCCTTTTTTGCCATTTATTTATGGAGGGGTATGAGAGAGAGGATGTGAATGCCTGAATGAGCAAATGAAGCAGAGTCACCACATCCCCTCTGAAAATGCTCCCAATAACACACTGCACACGGAGTTCCCAACACACACATTCCTCAAAGTATTTTAGAGACAATTCTTAAGGTTCGTAACAAATTTTTTGTCCTCATGATAGGGACATGTGTCCATCACGGAGACACAGAATTTAAACTTGGGAATACAACCCCAAGCCCTGGGGTGCTGTCCAGCTGATAATGCAACACTGCCCCATACCGTACGTACCTTTTTGTTTTTCTGGAGCCTTATGGACCCATGAAAAATTCACAGGGTACTTCAGTGTTTCCATGTCTAAAACTCTGCCTTCACATCCTTCATACTACAGTTGCCTGTTTCTAAAATAAATACATGTCGTGTACAAAATGGACAACTAAAAAGGCCAGATCTAAACTCTTTCCAAATCAACCATCCTCTGAACATGAGTGTAAGTGTTGTCTATTATTTCTCTTTTGTCGTTACATTTTATCCTCAATGTTCAAGCACTATTTCACACATTGTGAAAGAGCATCTTTGCTTTTCTTAGTAACTATCTGCTTCAAAGTAGTCTGTAAGATTGACAAAAACTGTATCAACCTGAACCATTTAATTTGCATTGGTTTAATGCCAATTCTGATACAGACTTCCTTTGCAATGGAAAGAGCATTTCCTGCTTTCCCCCTGTGTGCTTCACAGCCTTTCCAAACTCTCTGGACTCCCTCAGAAAGCTGAAAGTCCGAAATAGGTCCTTAGTGCAATTATATATAAAATGGCTCAGAAGAGCCCTGGTATAGCCACATGTTAGGACCAGCACTGACTGGAACTTACCAAACGTTTTGTTATTTAAACCACTTCCTTTCTTCCAATTCATTTAGAAACAGGTCATTTAACTACCTCAAAAATGGTCTTTATAGGCAAATGCAGAGCTTTATCATTTCTCCACTACTCAGTAGCAGTACAGCTGGCCAATTAAATATTTAATGCAAAAGTCCTCAATATTTAATTAGGGAAAAATAGCATTATTTGGCACTTTGTTTGAATTTGAGAACACCCTTTCCCATTGTACCTATATCTGAACATTTAATATAACAAAGATGTATTTAATTATTAGAACTTTACTGATACTGATATTACAATGAATTAATCTCGTCAATGACTGCTGCACATTACAATCTTATTACTATATCAAAAAATTGATAAACATCATAATGTTGCTGGTCTTAATGGAGTCATAAGGAAAATACACTTGACTATTTAGAAAATATGGAAGAATTTTGAAACAAAGTTAAAGACGTAACTTCATCTATCATAGCACATTTGTAGTGAGAGGTATAATTTAAAGTACTTATTTTATAATCAAACCTTCATATAAATTTGGTCATCTCATGGCTAGCAGTAACTACTTTGAGATTCCTACTGATTTTGATTATGGTGTCCACCAATGACATTATTATATAAAATTGGACTCTACCATTCTATAAGCTAAGGTGAGAACAGTCAAATTTTCAGATTAAGGACATTCCCCCAGAGGAAAAAAAAAAAAAAAAGAAAAAAAAAATCACTGTAGAAACACAGAAGCACAATTTTTTCATCATGCCCTAATACATCACTGCCCCTACACAGACCAAGTGATTTCTAATCAAGTTCCACCCTCCTCTCAGATGTAGAAAAATAAAAGCAATGTCCAGGGCCTGAGCCTTGGATCAAAGTTCTCTATTGCATCTGGACTCAGCTATAGTTCCAAGAGTGCCTTTCTACTGAATTTACAATGGGTTGTCAGTATCACTGAATTTCATCAGTCATTTTCTACTTGCATTCCTACATGCCCAGTACCATAACAGGTGACAAATTCCACCATGATGATGGTAGTCTGCACGATACAATGCTTTCACATCGCAGATTGAAGCTGCTAGTGTCACAATTCTTTGCTATTGGCCAAACAACTTCCAAAAATTTTGATTATGCAACTAACACAAGCAAGGAATCCATGATATTTGCACCCAGCATTAGAAGATGCAGGACCCACTTCAGGCCTGCTCCATCACCCTGAAACATATTTCCAAAAGTACCTGAGCCTTCACTATCTTCCACAAATTAAAATTCTAAGAAGTTTCGAGAGGCAACATTTTTTAATTCTAAAACAATAATCCTACATATTGGAAAAAACAAATAACTTATTTGCAGTTAGTACTAGGTAATGTTATCTATGTTTCCTACATATATTTTAATAATTTACATAGGCCTAGATGAAAACAGATGATATAGACATGTTTGTAACTTTAAGAAATCTCAGTTCCTTTAATTTAAAGGCAAAATCACCCAAACCACTCAGTTTTTGCTGGTTTTACTTCCTCATGTGACATTTCCAGTTATAATTTACCTACAATGCCCACAGGCTGGCTGGTCTGCAACTATAATGACAACCAGGACATAACTGCAACCTGAACTACCAGTAACTGCCAAGAACTCTGAAGACAACTTTTCAGTCCAAGGATCAATTATCTTCTCTGAATTCAACCTTCACAAGATCAAAGACATTAATTTTAGCATGAAAGATATATCAAATAATGTTAGTGAATCCATCATTATCATCAAGCAATGTATTACACTCATTCAATGTCAAGTTGTTTTCAGGCAAGGATCCCAGCTGGAGGTTACTGGGATGGATCTCTGACAGAGTAATAAGGGATTTGATTAAGAAACACTTGAAGGCAGCCGTAGGTCCTCACCAACAGCTCTTGTGGCTGCTTCTCCTCAACAAGAACCCCTGGGAAGCCAAGAAAGAGTAGGTATCAGCAGCAGCTTGTGGCCAGAAGAAACCATGGCAGTAGCTGGTTCCCTTCAAAGCCCTGTGAGAGGGATGTGCCCCCATACGCCATGCCTCCAGCATGGCAGTCACCAAAGACACCACCACTAGTACTGGGCCCCAACTCCCTTATGCTCAGCTGTTCTTCTTGGCTGTGTTATCTGTGGTTTGGTGGGTTTTTTTCCTACTACTTACATTATTCCAAACAAGAACACTCTTGAAATAATTGTCTGTGAAACCAAACTGCTTAAGCCTGACCAAGTGACACAATGCACGCTAGAGTTCCAAACACATCAGCAGTATTGCCCCCAGCAGGCATGAGGTAATGGAACATGGGGCAAGTCTTCCTGAGTCAAAACAGTCAATTCATCTGATCCATGTTACTGTTTCATGAACAAAACAATATTTGGTTTGCTTGCTTTCAGGTTGGTTTTTCTTTTTTATTTAGGGGCTTGGTTTTGTGAGGGTTATTTTTTATATTTATTTATTTATTTGGTTGGGGTTTTTGTTTTGGCTTGGTTTTGTTTACACATATGAACTAGAAAACTTACTTCTAATTATAGCTTAACAGCTTTGAATACAAATAAGAAATTCTTGCTTTATAAGCCAACATATTTTATACTGGTATTTGATTAACCTTTTCTTCCCCTTTCTCCCCTTAACATGCTGAAACTACAGAAAGTAAAACATTGATTTTAATAAGTGCCAACATTTACAGAGGGATTTCTGGCTTCTGCCTATGACCACCTGTCTTACTGGATTTGAAGACCAATCTTCTACACTGCAGAATAGCTCTTTATTTTTTTCAATATAATCAAAGAACATTATTTAATCTCCAAAGTCCTATCATACAACCATTGCTTTTTCCATTAAAGAAGGCAAGGCTGAACAAATATTCCCAACACTTGGTGGAAAGGTTTTCAATAATCCTGAGCTCCCCAAGTGAACTATTCCAGGGGTAGCTCACTAAAATATTGTGTCTCCCACACCAACAACTCTCTCACAGAAGATGCTCCAAATCTCAAGTTAAAAATCACATGGGCTTTTAAATCCTCTTTACTACCCCAAATGGTTCCTTTAAACAATTTTATAACCTGTCCTTTCTGGACATTAATAGCAATTTTCCACTTGGTTTTAAACAAACTCACATTATCTATACCTGTAACATAACCTGTGATTCTTGTTGCCAAGTAATTGTACATGCAATTACTTCTGCAGAGCTGAAATATCTTTTCTGCATATATTATGCATTATTTAATAGTATATATTGATATCAAAGTACCTATATATAGTATCGTTCTAAATATATTAACTTGCTGCTTTACAAGTGCTGGCTTCAGTTCATTCTCATCTCTATAGCTGCTGCCATTCCAGCATTGCAGTAGTCAAACTCTAAATTGCACCAAAAAGCAACCAGAAAGAGAAGGTAGAGTGGAAACACCAGTGGACACATGCTTGAGTCGGTCAACTAATTCCTCTATAGATATCAGTAAGTCTCTGTAGAAGAGTAAGAATTTACAAGATCAGACCTTAATTTTATGCACTAAAGACAATAGCAAAGCAGGGCAAATTATGATAAATTAAACTAAACACAGTAACCATTTGTATCTATTAAACAGAATATGCAAAATCAGTTATATATAATGTTATCACAACACATCTGTTTTATTTTTTTTCAAATATTTAAGTTTTAATGAAAAAATTACTTACAAAATTTGGCATATATATAAGCATGTATTTGGAGAAGCTAAAGATGCATACAAACAACCTTTCTGGACTAATTTTCAGCTTGCCACAGTTGCCACTTATGCCCATCAACAAGAGGTGAGGATGTGGCTGCATGTGCCATGTCAGTTCATTTCAAAGAGCAAAGCTCCTCCAGGGAGCACTGACTCATCAAGTCAGTTACTTGTGACACAGGCAGCAAACTCAACACAGAACACTAACTACTATTCAGCAAATACAGAACATTGAGACATAAAAGAGCTAAGTAACTTAGAGACACTCTGTTGAACAAAACACACCAAAGGGCAGTCTTCCTTGCAGGATCCTGATCTGTGCACTACCCAGAGTGTCTCTCACCACACTGGAATTGCTCCAAGTATATTCTGCAGTTCAGACAGAATATTTCACTTTTTTCCTACCAGAAAAACAGACATATTTCCTTGTTGTTGTTTCAAGAAAACAGAATTTCAGTCATTCTGATGAACAAAAAAAATACAACATACTGATATAAAATGTACTTCTCTGATTTCCTTACTTGCCCACACTATGATGCCGGCTGTATTTTTGAAAATGAAACTACTAATGAAAAAAACAACCTTTCAAGGCTAGTCAAATGAAACACCTCACTAATGTAAAAACATTTCCCTCATTTCCCTTATAGCAACAGTAACTTCAGACCAACCTAACTGGGGCAATTTCAAAGTAAGCAGGAGAATACCACAAATGAAGACCCACAGACAGCAGAAGAGGGAAAAAGAGGACAAAAGTCTACTCCCACTTTCCTTTGATTTGCTATCAGTTATTCTTATAGTTTCATCTGCCTCAGGAAAACAGATTTGTTATTACTTTTAAAACATTCTTAATTTTGAAACAATTATAAAAGTCTAAACTTTGTTCCAGTTTAAAAAGTGGGTGGTTTTAAGGGATTTTCCTTTTTTTTCCCCTCTAATAATAATAAACTGAAATGTTTTGCATCTTCACACTAGCAGTTCTTTCTCATTCACCAGGATTATTGAAAGGTTACAACATACACATGACCTAACACAGAAACCCGGAGAGGCACAAGCGTATACATACAGGTCATCTCTTCACAGGAATACCAACATGTAAGAGTGCAACTCTTCTAGAATATGAGGCATAAAAATCAAAACTGCATGACAGAGGACTCAGTCACTCCTGAGTGTTTTTCAATACTAACACACAGAGTTCGGTCCACGCACTTCTTACATACTATTCAGCATCGCAAAGGATTTGAGTGTTTCCAATCTACAATCTATGGGCTTTGGTGTAGAGAGGATATGGCATGGGATGAAGGCTTTCCATACCTTCAAAAGAAAATCAATAGTCTATTAAACTTTTGAAGACATCTTAAAGGCACATTTGGTCTTATTTTCAATTACTCTGCAGAGCTGTCAAAGGCCTTTGCAAACATTTTTTTGTTTGTTTTTTTAACCTCCATCAGCACGTGTGTCTCCATCTGCAACACACACAGGGCGCATGACCCCATCTCCAAGTACCTCCAGATAGTAAGGGAGCTAAACAGCATTGGATAACACGTCCTTAAAAAACCTAGTTTAACACCTGAGGGGGAAGAAGAAAATAAAAAATAAAAAAAAAAAGAAAAAGAAAACAGAGACAAAGATTCAAACACAAGTTATTTCTACATTGTAGCTGTAAAATTATTTGCCCAAGCCTACACTGCAAACCAATAATACCAGCCTTGGCTCCAGATCTCACAAGCTCCCAGCAATGTGCTCAATTCTTTTAGGCCACATTAACTCAGTTTTAAACTATAAAAGACTGCCTTCAAGGGCTGCAAACTGAATCAATCACTGATTGACTAGTAAGAAGGTACTGATTTATAGTGTGCTTGAACTGACCTGAAGTAAATGACAGCTCTGACTAAAAGACAGGATCAGTGAAGCCAAAGATTAAGCTCTGTTTCAACAGAAACAGCCTACCACATGCTTTCCACAAGCAAGTAGATATTTTAAAAGCTCAGGCTGTGATTCTGTGAATCATTCAAGGAAAAAAAATAATATAAAAGTCTGGAGTATCAAAATAAAAGTATTAAAAGCTGGAAGAAGACTGTATTCAACCTTTTTCGTTTTTGCTTAAACTCTTTCAAGGTATGTTGATTTTCAGACTTAATACTGTTATGTTACTAGAGAAATGGAAGGTATCTGAAATAGCCTATTTCCAGGCAATGCTTCTATACAGTAGGAAATTTATTTAAAACTAAATACAAAACCACTAGCTTTTGTATTCCCATTTAAATCAACAAGAAACCTCAAGCTGACTTCAGTGAGTTTCAACATTCTATTTTACATTTCCTCTTTTGGCTGAGTTCATGAAAAGAGGCAACATGGGGCAAAAGGGTGCAGAGACTGAGAATGCACTGGAGAAGATGTCAGCTCAGTGAAAGTTTTTCACTTGTGGTTGTATTTCATACACATTTGTCTTACAGAAATTAAATTTTATTACCATAGTTTTTCATCAGAATAAGGATATCTATGTATTACAATATTCTTAGAGGTTATATGGACAGGGTCAGTCACATCAAGTCAGGTATTTGTCATTATGTCACGGTCTCAGTTGGGGGCCAGCAATGAACCATGCATTTTAAGCATTTGTACGTAGTATCCCAGTTACTAAACACCATGGTACAAGAGTCAGTAGAGGAGACACCGTACATGGACTCAGTCAACAAGTCACCAAAGAGATGGAGGTGAAGGGTTTTAAGCTTCATTGCAACAAGGAGTAATTAAGTAGTAAAATATATGAATTATATACATTTGGCATCCCAAAGAAAAAGCATTGTCTATTTTAATTAAGGTGACTGGTCACACTAACTCCTGGATCAGAAAAATAAACTCGATTATGGTTAAAAAGTTAAATTTGTCTGTATATTTTGTGAGACTGCAAAAGAGAGACTGGCCATAAACACGAGCATAATCATGAAAATTCTCCACTGCGCACTACAGGAAGCATCAAGAACACAAGAAGAGAGAACAACACCACACCAAGAAAGGTTCCAACATGTATGCAGACAAATTTTCCCAGTGTAACTTTTGTAAATGTACAAGTGAAGGTTTTCTCTCATCTCTCCATCTGTAAATTTAATATTTTGAATTTTGTAAATAAGTGACTGTTTGCATTTTGCCTTAACTGTTTTGAATTAAGTATGATCTCAAGTTACCTGGAGAGAAACAAGCATTTGTCGTCCCTTGCGGCTAATCTATTGGGCGAGGGCAGCCATGAGCTGGCAGTAAGTGCTCTAGCTCAGCCACAAGCATGCAAAGGCTAAACATGCCCCCCAGCTGCAGCTGCCAAGGTCAAGAGATTGCTCCTATCCTAAGGATCAATATGAACAGAAAAATGTTGGTAACCAAGGAGGTTCTCTATTATACAAAACAAAATACTGAAGAGCACATTTGACTCCTGAGCCCCACCAGGGAATTCACTACATGTATCCAGCGTCTTGCTGAAACAAAGTATCAACAGTGGTTTCTGGAAAAGCAAGCAACTTTTTTTCCCCCTTCCCTGCAACCTCAATAGACTTTTTTTGCACTTCTTTCATACTATTTTCCTACTGGAAACCCCACTTCATTAAAAGAACGAAAGCCAGCATCAACCCTTATTCAAGAACCTTCACAAACTGTGCTGGCTCTCACAGCAACTATCAAGTTAATGTAAATTATTAGGGGGAGGCTGAGTTTATCTTTTGGTCTTCAAGTAGGTAGCTCATCATTCAAACTTTGTGCTATTGGACTACAGTTAACTGTTATCTGAACTTCATAGTTGTCAAACTTACTTCCTTTCCTCTCTCCTTTTTCTCTATGCACAGCTTTCCTTTAGAAAAAAGCAAGCTCTTACAGATTAGGCTTCCCTATTTAAAATTGAATACAGTACCTTATACCCTGGGTTCAGCTCAAGGCATAGCAAATACTCAAAAATTTCTCTTCCAGGGGAAAAAAAAAAAAAAAAATGAGAGAGACAGTTAAAAATTACTTTTAATTTATATTTTTGGTCATGGACTTTCTTTCACCTCTTCCACAAAGTAATTGCAGTAAGCTAGAAACTAGCAATAATGAAATTTTCATGTCCATCATTCCCTCACTCAGTCCAGCAGCCTATCTTAAGTCAAGGTTTCCTAACAATAGCTTTAATAAAATTAAGACATTTTGGGATGTGTACTACTTCTGCTGGTTAGCACTGGCTCTTCCATAGGAGAAAACAATGGAAATTATTAAACTCCATATAACTTAAACTGCATCATACAAGCTAATTTTTTCTCAGTCACAGCTTTCAGCATTAAGTGCCCCTCTCACTCCAAACCCTATGGAAAAGTGTAACATATACTCCACTCATATGTCAGAAGACGACAATCTATGACCTTCACACTCAAGCACTCTAACACACCACTCATGTTATAACAAACACTTTCTGCTTTTCATTTTTCTTCTCCAACCTTTCCAGGATCACCACTGCATTTACCCCAGACTCTCAGGTGCAGTAAGCCACAAAGCACAGAGCTAAACTTCTCCAAGCCCACACAGAGTCTGTCTAAGGTGCTCGAACTCAGCCCCCGACCTTTCAGCACTTGACACCAGTCTGCTGTGATGTTAAGCAATCTGTGCTTCCATCAAGGCTGCATGCAGTAAAAAAAGCTAAATCGGTAATCCTTTCTTGCAGAAGCAGATGCCATGCCGCCTCAAAACACAGAGGCTTACATCAAGTGTACCACTCTCCCCTGAAGAGCACATGTACAGACAACAGAAAATATTCTGATACAGGTTTTAGAGAGAACAAGAGCAATTGTAAAGATGGTAAGGAACCAAAAATCCCTAGTATTTTCTGTTCTGGTAAATTGAACTTACTTTCTTAGTACTGCTCTATAACTAACAAATGAGAATATATCAAAATCTTTCATAAAACCATGCAAAACTTTGTACAAAAATTTAAAACCAGCTCACAAATAAAAACAGTAACATCCTCCTCACAATTACAGCATAGTCATTATAAGTCCAACTACATTAACCTTTATTTCATGCAAGAAAATTCCCCCTGGAGAAATCTGAATACTCCCTTCTATACTGATGGCACTCAGGCTACTGTGAGATACACAAAGAATCATTTCGTTTGGAAAAGACCTTAAGATCAAGTCCAACCATTAACACTGCCAAGTCCACCACTAAACCATGTCCCTAAATGCCACATCTACACATCTTTCAAATATCTCCAAGGATGGCAATTCCATCATTCCCTGGGCAGCCTGTTCCAGTGCTTGACAACCCTTCTGGTGATGAAATTTTTCCTAATATCCAATCTAAACCTCCACTGGCACAACTTGCTCTTTGAAAGGCTGTTTGCTCTTGTCCTACCATTTGTTACTTTAGAGAAGAGACCAACCCTCACCTCAGTACAACCTCCTTTTCAGGTAGCTATAGAGAGCAGTAAGGCTTCCCCTCATTCTCCTCTCCTGTTCGGGCGTGCTTGATCCCCTCGTCCACATCTTTGATACAGATATTAAACAGAATTGGTCCCACTACTGAGTCCTGGGGAACACTACTTGTGACCGGCTGCCAACTGGATTTAACTCCATTCACCACCACTCTTTGGGCTCGGCCATCCAAACACGTTTTCACCCAGCAAACAGTACACCCATCCAAGACATGAGCTGCCAGTTTCTCCAGGAGAATCCTGTGGGAAATGGTGTCAAAGGCTTTACTAAAGTCTAGACAGGCAATATCCACAGCCTTTCCCTCATTCACTAAGTGGGACACCTTGTCATAGGAGGAGATCAGGCTGGTCAAGCAGGACCTGCCTTTCATAAACCCATGCTGACTGGGCCTGATCACCTGGTTGTTCTGTACATATCTTGTGATGGCACTCAGGATGATCTGCTCCATAGCCTTCCCCAGCACCAAGGTTCAGAGTAACAGGCCTGTAGCTCCTCCTTCCAGCCCTTCTTGTTTATGGGCACCACATTTGCCAACTTCCAATCAACTGGGACCTGGCTAGCCAGGACTGCTAATACATGATGGGAAGTGGCTCAGTAAGCATTTCTGCCAGCTCCCTCACCACCAGGTGGTTCCCCTCTGGCCCCATAGACTTGTGCATGTCTAAGTGGTGTAGGAGGTTGCTGACCTTGGCTTAGGAGGGCTTCCTTCTGCTCCTCAGCCTTGTCTTCCAGTGCAGTGGCCAGGGTACTACTGGTTTTACTATTGAAGAAGGCATTGAGTACCTCAGCTTTTCCCTCATCCTTTATCACTATATTTCCCTCCACATCCAATAAGGACAGAGACTCTAGATGCACCGATATTACATAGAATCATGGCACTATTTAGATTGGAAATGACCTTTAAGATCATTGAGCCCAATTGTTAACCTAGCACTGCCAAGCCCACCACTAAACCTTATCCTTAAGTGCCACATCTATATGTCTTGTAAATGCCTCCAGGGATGGTGACTCCACCAACTTTCCTGGGCATCCTGTTCCAGTGCTTGACAACAGATATAATGCATTACAGTAATGCATTTCTCTGAGAATGAAGGTCAGCTTTAATAAGCTACCATAAGTCCAAGTGGCTTCAAAACATGTGCTCAAGTGCTAGCAAGTGCTTTCCTGAACTATGATCTAAAGCAATTACAGATTAAAAAAAAAAAAAAAACGAAAAGAAAAAAAAAAGAAAAAAAAAAATCAATGAAATTGAAGATCAAGATTTTAAAAGTAATCAGAATATGGAAGCCAGATATGAGCATTTTTCATCTCAGGAGGATAAACAGGTACATTTTTCATAAATGTTTACAAGCCTACTGTCTTACGACTAGAAATCGTAAAGTTTCACTTCCCTAGAAAATTCCAAGTACTGTAGGAATAAAAGTAAGTTTCCACTCATTACTCTAAATTACTAGCTAGAAATGAAACTGAAGTCCATTTTCTAAAATTCCTTTTCTTGATCTCATTATGGCTTATAAACATGGCTTTACTAGAGTAATGTTGCCTTTAACCTCATATTAAATAAAACTTGTCCTTATTTCTCCCTGTACAGAAATATTTGCACAATTTTGATAAATAAAGATGAAAAGAACATGGTCAAATAAAAAATAATGCTGCCACAAAGAACGTAAAAAAATTCCTAATGAACTGCAAAGACCTACTGTAGCACTTGGTGCTTAAACCCAGAAGGATTTTTTCATTTATTAACACCCTGTCCTTGTGCCACAGCATACTAACGAAGTTAATCTAAAGGATAAATTTCAATTATGAATCACAGAACCTCACCTCTGCTCCTCGATTACTCAGATAACCTGAATCAAGCCTTCTCCGACACAAAGTACGACTGACTGCAGATGAAAGTTCCCAAACATCAAAAATACTCAGTCCAGAAGGTAAAATCTGACAAACACCTGTTTCCACATCCATTCAGTAACTCTATGGCAAAGTAATGACTTCTAATAACCTGAAAGACTGCTTCGCTCACTTAAAATATGCTGCACAGGTTTGAACAATAAAAGGAACAGCAAATGTTTAAATCTCTCAGGCTCGCAGTCAAGAAAAAGTCTTCAGCCAGAGTAAAAAAAAGGTTTCCATTTACTAAAATAATTTAAGAGAAAATGTTTTCCTCCTGAATACGATGCATTTGTCCTGGACCAAAACCTGAGAGAACAACCAAAGGAAAGACAAGATCAGTGAATGGCAGTGCATCATTTGACAATTCATATGCACAACTACAGACCAAGATGTGGCGTTTCATGACGTGTCAATGCAGCTCAAATAAGGAGCTGAAGCCACAGAACCAGAAAAAAAAAAAAAGGAAACAAAAAAAAAAACAGCCACAAAATACGAGTAATAACAACAACCTGGGTCATTTGCCTCCAATTGGTTCTGCAAACAGAAAAGTGATGAATGCTCACAAGACCAAGTCATGTTGCTATCCCACCTGAGAGACTGATACAAAGGAAACACTGCATCTGCTTTTTAACAAGATAATAAAGAGAAGTTCAACAGCCAGCCTTTAATTTTTAGCTGAGAGAATGAGGCACGAAAGGACTGCTCACTTCCAATGGGAGCCAAAGGAGCGAATGGGAAGCAGAACCTTTCAAATGATCTCTCAGAAGCGTTTTCACCATACAACGCATGTGATTCCCACAACTCACAAGTCAATTCCTCCATTTCTTGTGGGGAAGGAAAGAGTAAATGCACTGCAACCAACCATTATTTGACCATCTCTAGGAGTAAAAAATTCAGAGAAGATTTTCTTCCAAACCTAGGGCAAGACAGTGATAAATTCCTGCTTTAAACTCACCTATTAGCTCCTGTTCATACTCCAAGAGAGCCAAGCTCACAGACAGAGAGAAGACACAAGATTTGCTGCCATTCCATAGCATTTAAATACAGGTCACATATATCTGACTACGGTTTAATTGAGTAATAGGACCTTTCCCCCCTCCTTTCTTTCAAGTTAGACAAAGCCAAACATACATACCCACACCTTCAGAGCAGCCACTGGACAACTGAAGGTTTCTACTGTCCTAAACAAAATACTAATCCCTACAGTTCATCAACTCTAGTTCTTCAGGATATAAGCATAAACAGTGCAGATTTTTTACCTCCAACCTACTGGTACCCACTGCCTTCATCCTTGAAGTACATGACACCCAGTGGGAAGCTATCAGTGCCCAGACAATCCTCAGATTTTTTTCTTTTAAGTCATAAAAAGAAATGCTTATCATTAAAAAAAACAAATCAGATTTTTTACCAGATTGCCAAGATATTCATGATGTTATCTGATTTGGCAATATTGATTATTACAACACTGATATGTACATGCAAAATGATTTGGCAACTACATCCTTCCAAAAGCACAAGCCTCCCATTGTCGAATACCAAAACAGGAGCTTTACTTTTCTATTTGAGTGGATGCTGTGCTAGTTTTCCTCCATGCCTTAGTCCTCAAATAAGCTGTTTTTCAGCAACACACTTATATTTGTCAGACTGAGCAATACGCACATACACATATGCTTAGCAATATATTTGGTGGAAGAGGGGCAGTTGTCATTCATAGTTTTTTCCAAAATACATCTTAATTGAGTAGCAGCATGTCATGGGTTCAGCAGTAGCAGTCATTTTTTCTCCTTCTTAGTGGCTGGTGCAGCACTGTGTTTCTAACTTTCA
>WYDI02027799.1:18738-53453 GCA_009867235.2 Psittacus erithacus
GAAGGACAGGTTGTGGGGGGAAAACAAGCAGGCTACATGCTTTGTCTAATTTACGAATAAGCTTAAACCACAACACAGCATTAACCACAAATGAGCCAGAAAAAAGGACAACAATAATGACAGACCACTAGAAATAATCTGTTGTCTTCTGGGTAAGCTGTTCAATGCTAAAACTTATAATCTGTAAAAGCACCTTTTCAATCACTTCTGTTTTGCCCTGTGGAATACCTTAATGTTTCTATTTGTAATAAAATTTCTGGCTCGCAATAGTGCCCTTGTCTGTAAGACTGCAAGGGAAGCTAAGGGAAAGAGATGAAAACAGGGAAACACAGAACTGCTGTTATTATTAAACCTTTAAGTTACAGAGTTAATTCCAGCTAAACATTTTTATCTGTTGCACTGTTTATATGAAGTAGACTTTTTTTCTAGAAAGGAAATCTAATTTTTGCACCCGAGTGTCAAATCACTCCATGGCCATCTATATCTGCGTCGACTGTACTTCTTCTACAAGTAATCTGTTAAGCAGCACATCCCCAGCTGGGGACTGTAATTAGGGTGCAAACTGCCATACAATCCCCTTGCCAGATTGATGAAGGAGACCTCTTACAAGGTGATCCAGAAGTCAGTGTTGAGACCATTAATCATTTATCCATTGAGGAGAATACAAAAAGCTCTGCCACCAAGAATGTTACACTGCAAAAGTATCTTGACAAAACTAATACCTAAAAATCCTAATGAAGTTTTAATTATAGGGTCAGATATTAGTTACTGTATTATTTTTTAACATTCTAGGTAAGCTCACACCAAGAAAGATATTCAGATTTCAGACAGGATCTGACACTTGTGCTTTGCTACCCCTTTTAGAAGATTGATAACAATCGGCTTAGAGGCTTTTTAGCCCTGCTAGCAGCAATCCCAGATATCAAAGACATGTAATACTAAACTACAGAGCAAGCTTAAATACACTGCCAGTATTTCAGCTAGCAACTATTTATCTAGGGGGATTTGAACTCATGGAAAACACAGATATTTCCTATAATGTGTGACTACAGATATTGTTAGTACAAAAATTCAGTCTACAGTGAGAACACTAAATTCGGAACACCTGCCCAATGGGGTCTTCACTTTCATCCTGATCACATAAGTCTTGACCCTGCCAAACTGAGCTAAAAATTTTTAAATAAGCTTACTGTAATGAAATACCTCAAGTGTTTAAAGTTGGGTTTAAGCTTAAGTGTTTCTCTTCTTCATTTTTATTTGATCCAATAAGCAAACCCACACCGTCCTTACAGAACTCAATGAAATTACAAAGAGATAAAAACACAAAAAAATCAAAATCACTTATGTAGTCTAATGGCATATAACTAGAATTTGAAGTATTTCTCTTTGGAAACAAGCTTTTAAGCTTGTTTTGCATGTAACCTCATATTTTACTTATCACACATCATCCAAGAACTATCAGCATCAAAAGTTTCTTAACTATATCCATAAGTTTTAAGTGCGTTTCACCTGAGCCCAGCCTAAGGAGAAGCAGGTTGGGCAGGGAAAAGGGAGGAAGTACACTCCCCTCTCCTCCTTCCCTTGAATAATCTGGAATTTAAAAGAATTACCTAGGAGAATTCTGCTGTTTCAAAAGCAAACAAAATCTACCATATACAACTACCTACCAGACTAACAGAAAATAAATTTTTCTGTAGAATAGGCAATAGGGAGGAAGCTTAATCTAAACACATCATTACATAGTTCAACAGGATTTGCTTACAAACTCGAAAAAACATGTTAGTGAAGGCAAGCTCCTACTAACTTAGCCTAAAAAGCAGTCAGCAGGTAAGTACCTTTTCTTTTAGATAACTGAAAAAAATAAATCTAAATCATTTTCCACAGATAGTCAATAAGCATATCCAAAATAAAGAGGAAAAAAAAATCTGCCAACTATGACTACGAAGTTAAACCATTTTAAACATTCAAAAAACATTTTTATGTGCAAATTCTTATAGCTCCCCCACAACTTTCTTCATCCCCTACAGACAAGAGGATTTTTTCTAAAGGACACAGCAAAGGAGGCAAAGAATAGGAAAAGCACCTCAGGAGCAAGGAAAGCCCAACAAAATTTTTAGCATCAAGCGTCTTTACAATGAGGATTCTTTTGCAAACATAACTGTAGACATAGCAAAGCTCTTTATTTGTTTCTGCAACACCGGGAATCTTCTGATTTCCAAA
This sequence comes from Psittacus erithacus, assembly GCA_009867235.2. Classification (NCBI taxonomy): domain Eukaryota; kingdom Metazoa; phylum Chordata; class Aves; order Psittaciformes; family Psittacidae; genus Psittacus; species Psittacus erithacus. The sequence goes on from WYDI02027799.1 coordinate 20,959, forward strand.
ACCCTTTCTTGCATGAATAAGCATGCAAGTAATCTTCCGAATACGACAATGAGAGAAGGAAAGCAGAAATAGTTTCATTATCATTATACAGAATCTTACAGGCAGCTGTGAAACTCAAGTTTCACAAAAATTATTGCCATGTTGAAAAACCATAATCCATTTCAACAGCAAGTTCTATCATATATCACTGATTCCCTCAATATTTACTTTTTTCCAATATTGCCTGAACTAGTGATAAGAGCTCAGCAACACAGTAGGAGCATGCATAGGATAATTCACACCTTCAAAGCCACCAGATGTTTTTCATAGGAGTCAGTAACATTAAACATCACCTAAGGGAATAGAGCATAACTTGCAAACATGAAGATGCAAACCTGAAGATGACAAAGTCTTTATGATATTTCTTGAAGCTTGATCCTGCACAATGGAATAGGAAGTACTAAACACAGCACATAAAGTAATACCACACTATTTCAGACACTTAGTTAACATCCTAATTACTAGTATGTTGATTTTATTTTGGAATAACAAGGAAAAAACCTACCCTCCCCAACCTCTTTTTTGAGTCTTGCTGTATCATCACTTATTGGCATTAATACTGCTCTCATCCTTAGGCAAGGCAAGCCCTTAAAGACTGATCCTTTATATCCCTTACAGGGAGCTATTAATGCTGCTATTCAAAGTTTCTGACCTTTAGCTCTCAGTCCCAGTAGTGTTATTCAGATTTTTCTTTTCAAGATTAGCAGAAAACAGTAACTATTCCCAAAGTTTTCAGTTCCAAATGTGCTCCTCTGAAGGCTCAGACACTTCCCAAATTCTGCCTGGCCTTCCAAATCACTTCAGTTTAGATGTTCTGCCTTTCAGAGGTATTCTGGCAAATCACTTTGAAAATGCTTTCAGAGCTGCATAAAGTTTTACATCCCATACTGAATTCCCCCGCACCACCCTCTGCAGGAGGATGACTATTGCTGATTATTTTCAGTGAAGCTCTAAGTTCCATTTTCATTATTCCTGGTAACACCCACCCAGCCTTTCTGCCCTCTTCTCCACAAAATTACTCACTCAGCTTCCCTGTTGCCTCTTTCAAGAATATTCATGAGGATCATCCCAAAATCAAAACAATACAGTTATTATTTGTTGTCTTCATCTAATGTGTATCTTTTAACTGCCAAACACAGAGGCCGATACCTAGAAACCCAAGAAGTGTGTCATTTTCAGAACCACCCCATGAAGGCATCTTGCATTTTCTTTTCAAAGAGTAATTAATATATGGTGTCTTTTACAAAGTGCAAAACACCTTGCACACACACACAAAATAAACCCCCAAAATAGCCTACCTCTCCCAATCTCTCAAAAAAAAAAATCTGAACATTTTAGCCCATCATTACTTTTCTGCGTTAAATCTTTCCTGATATGAAAATCATTGCAGCTGATCTGGAAGACTGACAAGCTAATATTTCTGTAGACCCAGAGAAAGGGTATCCCACTGCCAACACTCTTCCAAATAGCCAGGGAAAAAAGTCACACCTATTTAAACAGAGAGTGAGCCAGGCTCAGCCAGCACTGCACAGGGAAGAGGCAATCAACTTGACAGTAAATGTAATTAGTGTTATACTTCCAGCCAAAATTAGGCATGATATAAGCAGATATATCAAACAAATTTGACATGATCTATTACCACCAATGTGCCTAAATATATAAAATCACTGATGTGCCTAAATATGTAAAAGGGAGGAGGAAGAATTTGGATTTTAGAAGGGTGAGAGTAGGGTTTTTTATATTTTAAGCGGGGAAAAAAAAAAAACAAAACAAAACAAAAACAACTAATCTTGAGATGCTTCCTTCATTTCTGTCTCTACTTTGTTCGTTAAAGTTTCTCCTCTCCAGTTTCTATTTCCATCATGATCAGAGTGACATAAAACATCCTCTTTTTGTTGCAGCTCACTAAAATCAAAGTAGCATCATGTCTCTTTTTCATGTCTTTTTTTCCCCTCTTGTCATTGAGAGGCTTCAATCCATTTTCTTTCTAGACACATTTGCAGGCCAAACCTGTTTCCCTACAAGAGCTCACTTGTTTGCCTCTCCTCGTTTACACTCACCAAAACTTGCTCTCTTAATATCACATCTCCTTTCCAAACTGACACCATCTCCTGGTTGTCACTCCCACATCCCTCTTCCCTGGTACCAATACCAAATTTCTGACATCTTTGCACACTTCCTAGTACAAATAGCTTTCTATTATTTTAAACACATTAAATCACACCACACTCCCTGTCAACTAGCAAAGCTTCTCTACGTTGGCTCAGCTTAGCTTCAGTGCAACACATTGTCCCAGATACGCTTGTTCTCGATCACTTCAGTATGCAGGCTAGACATCTCAGTTTCATTTCACAGGTCTCTGTGTTTAGCAAAACAAGACAAAATAATAAGGTACTGCAGCAACCTCTGCAAAGAAATCTTCCCTTCCCAAATTCCAGTCTCAAGCTCCAGAGAAACAAAAAAAAAAGCCAGAGCATCATCTAGAACTGAGAAGGGTTCACAAAAGTCTTGGAAAATAACTTATTTGAGAGCTACTCTATCAAATATAAGTCCTCGATACCTAATTTAGACCTGATAATGGAGAAGGCAGACTCATTCCCAGCTCAAGACAAAAGCAGAAGAAACAGGAAGACAGCAATCCTCAATGCTCTCAGAGCTGGACCCAGAGATTAAAGGGCTCCTCTGTTAAACAGAAAATATATTTTAAAAATAAACAAAACCGAAACATACAACCACACACCCCCCATCTCCTTTCCCAAAAGAGGAAAGAACTGAACTTGAATTGAATGCTTATTTTCTTGCTTCTGCTAGAAAGCCACACTACAGCTTTCATTTACAGGCAGCCAAGTTCTATTCCAGAAAAATGACCCTTCATTTGGGGGAAATTTAACCTTTTGATTATTTTGTTCAATCTCCATTTTGAAACAAACTTTTACTTAAAAATATTATCATGAAATCCAGCAATGTTTAGACAAATTCAGTAAGTTCCCAAGTCATTTCACTTCTTCTGAAAGAGTGACCTTTCACTAGCAATATGCTCTCCATAGACCAAATAGTGTTCTCCCTAACTAGAAGCTCTGGTACACCCTGTTTTATGAAGCACCTGAACTTGCTACTAAAATACTTGAGGCAGAAAAAATCTAGGCCAAGCAGAGGTATTCGTGACTTTAATGGAAAGTTTAAAAATTACTTTACCCAAAAAAATAAGTCTTTAACTAGACTTGTCTTTGCTACTCCAGCAAACACAAAGCACATCACTGTTCATCTCTGACAAATTACTCTCCCAAAGAATACAGACCACCCATGCTGAGCTCCAGAAAGGCTCTGGAAGAGAGCTCATTTTCAACCCACTTGAGACAAAAAGCCAGTCATAAAACAGACTCCATCCCAGTGGATAGCCTCCCTCGCTCACAAACACAAGTTGTGATCCCATTCATTAAGAGCTGAATTGCACTCACCTTTATTGTGCTACATCTTCATGTTGCTCTTCCATCCATTACATTTTCTGTTGTGGGTGTATTCGCCATTTTATTAACTGTAATTTAATTCTATACAGATTCCTACACAGGACAGGTTATTTTCCTCACCATTTCAAAACATTTCACAAGATGGAGAACAGATGAATTTTTAAATAGCAAAACAAGACAAAAACCCACACACAAGAAGAAACCCAGAAATCCTACTGTGTGTTTCTGTTGGGCTGGTCATAAAGTTTGCCGCATCTGTCAAGCCTCCCACCACCTGTTTTCTTTCATGAATGAAAAACCAAATGCATAAACTGCACATCATTGCTTGAGATAGCTGCAATCACAGGGTTCGCTGCTTTCGCCTTTACTGAAGCTGTATATCGTGTTTACTACAGATATCTGAAATTAATTACACAATCTTAAATCTCTGCAGCCTACAGTTTTCCAAGTACCTCAGAAGGCACACGTTCATGCCCAGGAGTCATTACCCCTATAATACAATTCCCTCAGCCCCACTGCTCTGCTCTCTGCTGACATCAATTTTGCAATGAAAACACAGTAATTCAGTGGGAATCGGTGCCTAAGGGAAGATAAAAGCATCTGTCTAATGAGTGAATACCACTGTCCTGTCATACACATACAAAAAAATATATATGTTTAATTTATACATTTATATATACTTACATAACCTACAAGGCGCTATAGCAAGTTACACTCTCCACAGTCTCCTGTCCAAAACACAGCAGACAGAAACCCACGCTGCTCTCACCATGTGCTGAAAAGACACCAGTATGAATTACAAGCTATGGTGGGACACAGATCAGAAATGGCAACAATTACAGGTAACAACTGAGGAGATTGTCTCATTTGATCTTTCCCTTGGAAGGTGACGCCAGTCTGAAAGAGCCAAGTGGCACATAGCATCTTTCCATTCTTGGCAGCCTGAAGATGGACACTCTGAGCAAGGCTGGGACCAGAAGTTTGCCACATTAATTGCTATCTCCAGCCTTCAAAAATACCGACTATTCACTACAAGAACATCCCTTTTCTGCAAAAACATATTTTCTACTGCAGCACTGGGTCAGGAGGGTGACTATTTCACAACTTTCTAATAGTCTTTAAGTAGTTTTCAATGCCACAAAATCTTCCCTCTCTCCTCGTTCATACTACCCTTTCAGGTCACATCACCTCAGCTGAAATACTTTTCACAGTTTGCTGCACTGCAACTGGGTTTACACACTCTGCCTTTATCAACAGGGACATAAGAGCCACTGTAGGTATCAGACAGCAGATTACCTTGCATGTTATTCCATCTTCAACAGCACCCGCCCTGCACATGCACAGATACCACACATCACACACGTACCTTCTGGCTCTAGTCAGCAGCCCCACAGAGGACCAGTTTCCAAACCTCAACAAAGGGGACAGGGTTGCAAGAGGCAGGCAACGACAGGAAGGCACAACCCACTAGATAATATGAAGATGGCTTAGGTAGGTATGATTTACTACGTCATTAACAGTTTTTTCTTTGCTTTCTCAGCGGCCCTTGAATCTTTCTTTCCTCTCCCATTTCATACACTTCCTCAAAATAGCTGCCTGCTACATAAGTGCAGGTGAAAAAAAAGAATAAACAAAAAAACCAAACATTTTAAGTAGCTAGCTCATTTTCAGATACAAAATATGAGCATTGAGTAAATGAGACTCAACAGAAAAGGTAGAGAAGCAACCAAAAAGCTTTGCCACAAAAAAAATAGAAGATTTTGTTTTGGTCAGAGTAAAAGCTTAACAAATAGAAATCATAACAGAAAGGAAGTGCGACTAAAAGCATTCCCAACAAAAATGATGCAGCATATTCTTAATACTCAAGCGTTTAAACTAAATACAGCAGAAGTACAAAGGAATGCCTAAAAGGGGCTCAATAAAAAGAAATTCAAAATAGAAATAGCATTACCAACATGTTTATCTTAAGCTTGCTAGTCCAAAACGCAGTATTTTTTGGTTCTTGTGCTCAAAACAAGACTGTAGACAACCAGCACTTGTGCTTAAGATGCAGAAGTACGGTAGGAAAGCTCATCAGTGACTCAGAGGCTGGACCTCTGCAGACTCGCAGAATAAGCAGAGAAACCTGCTTTCCTCGCAGAGTATCTTGTTTTAAATGACCAACATAACCCTTATTCTCTGACACAAATCCCTAGGATTTTGGGTTTGTTGTTTTGGTTTTTTTCGTGGGGTTGTGCGTTACCTGTTTCCCTACCACATTACCCACTTCATCACAACCTGGAAGCAGCTTTGGATGTTTTGGGATGTGCGGCTTCCAGAAGGCACACCATACTGGCTTCACCTGGCAACCCACCTTCATTTCACAGCACATCCTCCCATTTAGTTTACATGATATTGGGGCAAATTAACACAAAAGGTAGCTTTACCAATATCTGCAATGCTACCTCAGTAATAAATAAATATTTTCAAAGATCAGGCAAAGATGTGGACTGAGATGTGAGCAAAACCTCACAGCATGGGACAACCCAGAACACACCAAGCAACACACCACGACGGCACAGAGAATTTTGACCAGGAAGTCCAAATGAAATTCAATTATAATGAGGGAAGACAGCCCATCCACAGCTTCTTAACTGCCCTGGTTTACGAGCCAACACCATGAAGTCTCCCCCTCTTAAGCAGCCCCAGCAGCACTCCCTTTCCTCAGCCACACTGGTAACACAGGAGTCTGTGAACTGGAGCCAGGACAAAACAAATTCTCATTTTCTATTGTGTTAATAAATAACACAGCAGACATGTTTTGTGAAAACAATGCTTTTGTCTCACCACACTGAAACATAAATCACTGAGATTCAAGATAGCTCCAAACATTTGTCTTTCTGAATACACATTGAGGCAGCCCAGCAAGACAGTTTTCCTCACCTACAAAATGCCCTGAGAAGTTCCCAGTTCCCAGAATGACCTTCGTGCCAGGCAGCTCAAGAAGATAGGTGTCCACTTCTCCCCCATCCAGCCCATCCCCACATAGCACACACCATTAAAGCACAGCATGTACCTCTAAGAGAGAACTTGCCTCCCTGAACAACAGCTCGGAGACATTTCCATCACCTCCTTAATCTGCAATAGCATCCCTGTTGCTCAGCTTTCATAATGCCTTCCGGTTAAGGTACAGGGTGCAAGCAGCATTGCAGGGCAGGGAAGCAGAACAGACATAGGTATTCCCGATGTCGGTGCAGCACTGTCAACTCAGGTATTTATTTAAAAAAAATAAAATATCTTATCCCACTCTTTGCTTACAGCCTGCACAGCCAGACGAGCTTAGTTGCCTTGGACACCCGGATAAGACCATTCACATCACATCTTCCAGCCTGACCCCCCTGCCCACCTACCAACAGCAACGGGGAATCAAAAGCTTCCAAAGTGCAACCACCACCTGGGTTTTTCACTCCCTAAAACCACTCTCGCATTGCTACCTTTGTGCTGCTATTTAGCAGCAAGCTTGGCACAGGGTACCTGCAGCATCTGGCACGTTTCACCAGCTCCAGCTCAGACTCCTCACATGCTTTCTTCTGTTGCCAGTCACTCGGACAGTTGCTGCTGCACTCAAATACAAAAGGAGCAAGTGTCTAAAACAGGCATGAGAGCTCTGCTCATCTGTCTGAGGGCATAACACAAGAGACTGAATACTGGTCAGGGAAAAAAAAGAACAAAAAAAATTATACTGAAGTGCAAGGAGGCACATGGGAATCCCCACCTCTTCCTTGCAAACCCCAGAACTTTTGTGGCATCAAAGGCAGCTAAAAGCAGCAGCCTGAGTGCCTCCTACCAGAGCAGCGTGTCAGCAAACACGTCAGTGCAATCCTTATCGGTACGACTTTCTAGTGAAGAGACGTCCCTAGAAAGCAGTCACTACAAATACAGTTTTCCTGAATGTCATTACTGATCCAGAAGTAATGAAATAGCAGATAATATGGCCCCAGGGTACAAATCAACCACCTACCCTAATGCATACAGATGGAGCTTAACAGCTCTTCTGGTCTTCCATTACCAGAGTGAAATGGGATCTCTGAAACACCATCATGGCAAAGCAGGAGGGAAGCTTACTAATGAGTGGTGTTTATTTCCAGCTCTTCAGAAAATGCTTTTAAATGCTGCAATCTGAAAAAAAAAGACCATTTTTTCATGTATGAAGAAGAGTAGACACAGCTTCCCCTCACAGAACCAAGATAAAAAAGCAGAATGCACTGCTCTTCCCTGATTTTGCAGAAAAGGCTTTGCCAAAAACAGTGTCTAAATACTTTTTGTAAGAATCTACAATGAAACTTCATCCAATCCCATCAAAGAAAGTAGCAAACCTGTCATGACTTACAGCAGGATCATGTGCCTCTTGATGTTTGCATCAGTTAAAGCAGTAACATCCACAAGGCTCTAACACCAACCCAGCAAATGTATGACGTACAAACAGGCACAGAATCTCTCTGCTTCCATCCCCAGGAAATTTAGCACTTAACACCCAGTGCCTACTCCCACAAAGATGTGATGTTATGCATTCTGAGGTGGTCACATCCCCACAAACCAGCCAAGCCAACATGCAGCCCAGCACAAATGTCACACACCCTGAGGCGCCCATACCTATCTGCTTTGAGAACATCCCTGTACTCAAGCATGTTACTTTAATGCTACCTTTTTCATCTCTGATGTCAGATTATTTAAACTCTCAGAAACTAGACAGTCCACTTTTTTAATCAGTTCCCTTAAAGTCTGAAGGTTTTATGATGCAAGTTGAACACCCATGCAAGGCACCTGCATGGCACCAGACACAAGAAATAGCCACCTGCTCCATTCACCGCACCCTCTCTCCTAGGTGTCTTCAGTGACACCTAGTTCTAAGAGGAGCGTTATCCCGCGCACACAAACAAGACATCACTTGAACAACTTCTTTCAAAAATTACATTCTCAGGAAATCAATTTCTTAAGCTGATTTCTTGTTTTCATTACAGGAATTAAACAGTATGTTTCAATTATACAAAAGAGCTGGAGGCAGCGGTCAGCAAGTACTTTTATGACCCCAATCTATTCTTTTAAAAGCCTTCTCCAGAGCGCTCAGGCAGGTGGATGAGCGTGAGGGAGGCGAGAGGAGGCAGAAGGAACCCGATTACAGACAGTCCTCACTCCTGTCTTCACACGAATTAGTCCAAACGCTATACAGTTTGACCTTGAATTAAGAACAGCACACAAAATAAACAAAAGGACAAGCATGCCAAATTAAGAATAAACGTTCAGAGTCATGACTGGTTAAGGAAGAAGCGTTATCAGGGTACTGATTTAAAATCTCTGAATCAAGAAGCAATGGAGGGAAAAATGCAACTCAAACACGTTTCAGCACTGTGCCTGGAGTGGGTGGGTGAAAAAGTATGATTTTATAAGCCACCTTACACGACAAAGAGCACAAACCCCAGAAGCGGCACCTCGGCGAGGAGAAGCAGCGCTACTTTTAACAGCTCTTCAGCAGGCGCAAGTTCACAGCAGATACCTCACACAGCGTAGGGAGACGGCATCCCCACTGCGCGCTGCCCAAAGCGGCTAATGTCCATTAAAACTTCACCTGTGTCTCGGAGGAAGCGGCGCACCGGCACCAAACACCCGCCTTCCCGGGACACCCGCCGGGGCAGGAGCCAGGACTGGCAGAGCGAAGCGGAGCGGACCAGAGCACAGCGGGCGGGTGGCCGCGCTCCCAGCCCGGAAGCGAGCCAAGCGATCCTGGCGGGAGAGATCCCCAAAAAGCACCACAGCAACTTCTCTCGCGCGGCGCCGAGCGACGCGACCGGACCGGTTCGTCCACCCGCCCCAGAGCCCCGAACCCACCCGCTCCCCCGTCACCGGGGCGGCCGCACCTCCTTGCAGCCCGGCGCGGTCCGCTGCAGCGGGAATGTCTGCGGTGCCGGCGCCGCGGGCGAGCCCGGGCGGGCGGGCGGGCGGCGGGGCGGTGCCGGCCGCTCCGGCGGGAGGGGCGCGCACTCTACCGCTAAGCCCCGCAGCGCGGAGGGGCGCGGCGAAGATGAAGGCGCGGCGGTGGCCGCCCCTCCCGACACGGCCTCCCGGACCCGCTCCGGCGGCGGAGCAGGCGCCGCGTGGCGCCCTCTGCCGGGCAGCGCTGCCCACGCCGGGGCGGCGGTGCGAGGGGCGTGAGGCGGCGGGGAGAAGAGCTAGGGTGAATCCCGATGGGTCCCCAGGATGAGGCTGTCTCCGCTGTGCTTGCCCCCTCCCCTGGCTCCACCTTTGGCTACCGGCCCCTGGGCCAGTGTATCTGGCCGAAGAGCCGTATGCAGAGGGTCAAAAACCCCGGAAAGTTGCTTCCTAGGCTTTTGAGACAAAGAAAGATTGAGTTTCACACGTATCTTACCAAATATGCAGCATCTCCATAAAATTAGCCCATACTGAGTTTAACTGCATATTTAGCCCACACCAAATTCCCAATATGCCATTTTTCACCAACCTTCTGATCCCATGCACAGTGTGCTGTTGGGGATGCTTCATAACAATGCCAGATGATCCCTAATGCACTCTCCCAAAGCTTCGCTCAAGAAACGTTAGTCCCATTGACTTTCAAAGTCATCCAAGTCATATTTTCAGGAATTTAATTAGTGCAAGATATCACCAAACTGGCTGAAAGCCTCGATTAAGGAGGGAACATCTATTGATTGCAGGGAGAGGAGACAGGGCAGATACTGAATCCATCGCCTTTTAAATACATGAAGTGAATTATCTCAGTTTAGTTTATCTGCACTGTTTAAAAATTCAAGTAAACATTATTCAGCACAACCAATGGGTTTTTTTGTACACAGTCAGTAAGTGTAGGTGTTATTCAGGAAAAAAAAATACATACTATCCAACTCAGCAAGTACCAGGTGACTGTATAAATAATGAAATCACTACCAAATTTATTCCCACTTTTCATGCATTTCTTATTTCCATGTTGTTAAAGAAGGTTCATTCTCACACTATGTGGGGTGTGAAACTAATTATGATTAGTGAGGAGAAACAACTCCACTGATGTGAAGATGGTACAAATGAACACTCAGACATTTTCAGACTAATACATGTCCTTTGTGCTAGCACTGTACCCTAGGGATAATCTATTCAAAAATCGGCTCACCAAATGTTTTCCATTCATCAAGAATAATGTATATATACATTTTAATGGCCATGGTTGTATCACTCATGTTTGTAATTTTTTTCTTTACGGAAATACTAAATACTGGTAAGCACCTAATGCAAGGATTGTTCATAGCATCTGCAGACTCCAAATGAAACCAGAAATTTGTTGTGCTGCATTCTCCATAATAAGCCAGTGTTCCTGCCTCAGAGACCTTCTGTCTTACAAAGGCAGGAGACGGCACAGTAGAAACGAAAGCAGAGAGGTGTGATGATCTTATCATAAGGTATGAATTCCAGAACAGAGATTGAAACATGATTTTCCTGCCTCAAGTTTTAGTCCTGCCTCTCATGAATTATTAGGCGTCTCCCTGAAAGTTCACTGGGGAAGGAAAGTCCACCAGAAACTGCACTCCAGATGGTCAGGAATGTTCAAAATGAAGTTTTGTGCGAAAAGTCCTACTTGTCAAAGTGGAAACACTTCCTCCAAGGTAATTTGTTTCACAAAGGTTTTTCTCTCAGATCTTTCCCAGGTCAGAGAGCCCTACCCTTTGCTTCTCTCCTGCCTGCTTCTTTTTTCCACTGAAAAGTTTTGAAAGATCTCATTTTTGTTTGGTACAGAATGGAAAACACCTCTTGAAATGTCAGGAGTTCTTCACGAGAGACACTTCTGGTTTTTTTCCTGACTGGCCCTGGGCTACAGGCAGTTACACTCTGTTTGCCTTCGTACAGCTCTGGCATTGTTGTCTGCCAAAAATAGCTACATATTGCACCTCACTGTTAATCTGGAGTTCATGCATCTGGGAAGCGGCATGGTTGCTACTCTTAGCTTAATCTGCCAATGTAGAGTTCGAATTAATGCAACTAATCTAGCACCAGAGTATGGGAGCCTGAACTCACCCTCGTCCCCCATCCAGTCCCAAGAGGAGCCCTGATTAAAGGAAGAGACAGCACAAGAGGACGAGAAAAGCCCTCGCTGTCCTAGAGCCAGCTGAGTGCCAGCTCCCTTCACTGCACACATTGGCTTTAATTCTCTTCCTTGAGGCTTTAGCTTTCCTCAAAATCTTTATAAAGGACTACATATACCCCAAAAAAAATGTGTAGGAAATCAATATCAACATGAAATAAACCTGCTTTTCTCAATTGGAGTACAAAAGCTGAAGTAAGATACCAAGAAGCAGCAACAGGGAAATGAAAGCATAACTGTAGTGCATGAAGGAGCTTGAAACTCAGAGCAACCCGTTAGGCCAAATCAATTATTTCTTCTCGTTTCTGCTATTTGTGATCCTCATGTTACATGGATCTTGTCTGCTTTGTGGGGTTCAAAGAAAGAAAATTGGTACCCAAGTACTGTGAATACTGGAAGCATTAAGCCAGTTCTTGCTCACGGATGACTGGCTTAGCCTAAGAAAGGAATAACAAAGCCACTTGAATGACAGCTTGGATCAAGTTCATAATGACCTGGTTTGTACAGGCCAGGTGTTATGTAGATTGGAGCTTGTTATTGTGCAAAATTTTGGCAAGCCTTGCAATGCAACAGCCAGTTCCAGCAGAGCTGGGCAAAAAGCCACAGACTACAGACAGGTCTGTCTTCAGCAAGATGGGCAAAGGAGCCATCATTTTCTGTACTTGGCACCTTGGGGATGTGAACCAACCTGCCTGAACAGCATCTGGAATAAAGCTTATAAAGGAACAGAGAACAGTTTCAAAACATGGAATTTCAGGCTTAAAAATGGAGAGGAAAGCTTGTGTAAAAACACGTTGCCAAGTTTACTGCCTGTTTCTTAGGGAGCAAAAATTCAGAGCAAAACGGTATAAGATAGAAGCCTCCCACTACAGCATTAATGGAAAGTGAGCAAACTGTTATAAAATTTCCCTATCAGTATGTTCTGTGTTTGTTGGGAAGTCTTTCATAATACTGTATCCATTTTTATGTTATTTAAAAGTAGTTACTAGAGTAATGCAGATGAAGAGCTATTGGAATTTGGGTTCACCTATGATTCGTTTTCTCACCCTTTACCATTATTTACCATTACTATGCACATCCTGCAATTTTTTACTCAAGCTAGTTGGGCTTAAATTTTATTCTTTCTTTAGATGGCCATTTCTTAAAAAGAAGATGATAAAGCAACCAACTGGAAAAAAAAAAAAAAAAAAAAAACAAACAACACAAACCCAATAATCAACGAAAGTATCTTGGGTGCAATTTTTGTAATAATAATGTTGTCTTTCAGGAAATCTGTATTTCACCAATACTCAGAATTTACATCTCTGCTCAAAGTTAAGAAAAGGGACTGTACAAATCGAATCAAAGCTAGTTAGATGAATTGATCAGGTTTCATTTTTTGTCATAGTAAAGACTTCGTAAGTGTGGTGGTAGTGATGTTTTTACACAGTACCACAAAAGCCAGTAGAACTCAGGAGAAGGAAAAGAAAGGAAAAAAAAAAATAAGACCTATGTAATCTTTACCAGGATATTACAACTGCAAATAAATGACAGCTTTTTTCCATATACGAAGTACGGCACTTTTACTGTAGTAATATCAGCCAGTCCATGGCAGCATAGAAAAGGAGCGGAAAGCCAAGAAGCTAGTGAATGCCCACCACGATGGATTTGCAGCCTAAAGGCACAGCTTTGAGTAAATGTTACAAGCAGGACAGGCCCCAAGTAGAATGGTTAGTTGGGCTTTAATGCTCCACAGAAAGGTGGCTTACGAGTTTTTTTAATCTCTCACTGTTCCTCAGCTTGCACCAAGAATTAGAAGTTATTTTTAATAGTCTATTAAAAGCTGGGATCATGAGAACCTGTAAAAGAAATTATACTCTCATCGTTAGGGGCAGTGCCTCAGAAATCGATGCTAATGAACAGACTGCAGCATATAGAAGCTTGCATTTCCCCTGCTGCACCAATTTTGTGCACTCACAAGGGACACTGCAAGTGCCATCATGTGTAATTAGAAACAGGGAAGGGGAAAAAGGATATCATTCATTCACACTTCTCATGGTGTCATTTCTTTGTGGCAGATTAAACAGTCATTCAGTTTAATACTAGTCCTATTAAGAACCAAAAATAATTTATTTTTAATTATGGAGTTATCAAGACATGAGCATAACTGCTGGCAGTCCTGTTGTGAACATATCCTTAGGTGATGACTTCTTTAGTGACAGAAAAAATGCACACAGGCAGGATATTTATCTTTACTAACATTCTAGTTAGAGTATAACTCTGTGAAACAGTCAGTCTTAATGTTGGCTCCAAACCCAGCACATACTAGTGAGTACAACACCCCAAATCTCAGGGCACATACCTGCCCAAACATGAAATAAATGCTGAACTAGGATTTGAAATCAATCGTCCTTGCAGCATGGAGTTTGCTGGACATGCAGACATTGATCAGCACACCAGCCCCTTTTCTCCTCAAGCCATCTGTCCCTTCCTGTTCTTCTCCACCCAAGTTCTGCTCTTTGTGTCCCACAAATGGTGCCATTTCCTAAGGGACACATGGCTCCTCTTTATATGACTTTATTATACACCACAGTTCAAGGCACAGATAACGGAGGGTATAAATTGCAAATCAGACCTAAATATCAGTGGAGAGAGAGCTTTTCTGATAATGTGAATGAAAGTAAAAAACTTCCTCTGTGGCCGACTGGTCTTGGCCAGCTTCTTTTTGCAGACATGTCAGCAACACAAGGGTTCAAGGAGAACTGGGGTCTGCTTTCACTACCTAGCAAGCACGGTGACAAAAAACAGCCATGCAGTCAGAGCTGTTTATAGCTCCCTTAACATTTTACACATTGAAAATCCTTTCCAAGTGCAAGTTAACTTCTACGAAAGGGAAAAAAGTGTTTCAACACTTACATTATTTACATAGAAGATCACTGGTTGTTATAAAATAATTATAATACATCATCATTTAAACTTAAGAACTGATGTCTTACATTCCTTCCACCAAAGAAGACCATTAACTATTCACACTCCAGATCCTTTCAGAACATATCCTCTGTCTGCACATCTGCTAAAACGACTGTATCTGCACTGGTACGTGAAGATCAGAAAACACGACTTGCCTCCCATGGATTTTGTCTTTCCAATGGCTTTTTTCATTGTCACCAACCCTGGAGTCATTTGTTCTGATCAAATATCAAGATCATCTTGAGTGTTATTTTTTGAGAATGCAGGATCAGATCTTTTGATGCCAACGTTGGATTGAAGAAGGAGGAATATTTATCAAATAAATAATCCCTACAAATTATAACACAGACCAGAACTACTGCAGAAGAGCAATTAGCTTCTTGGCTAGAGCACCTCGAGTTTAAAAATGTGATACCCTTGTTAACGTTCAAGGAAACACAATGACTGTATTGATGTGTAAGAGAAAGTCCTTTTTAAGTACCATGGCTGCAGTTAAAGAAAAGGATGAGTAGGGTGCAGCAAGAAGCAACACATCTGCCACCTATTCACCAGCCAGGCAGGGCAAGAAAAGCTTCAATGGAGGCACTTCACAAGCTATTAACCTTTCCTGATTGGAGTCTTGCTTTACAGAAAGAGCAGTAAGTATCTATTCAAAAAAGGGCTTTCCTGCAAATAGTAACTGGCAATAATTTAGCAGCCGGGGAACCTGTCAAGTGTGAAGGTTTCGCGTGTTCTAAGACACTACTTATTTAGTAGCAAAAGTGACAGTAAGAGATAAAGAAGGCTCATGCTAGTGACTAATTATTAGATTTGAAATCTATCAATGACTATGGAGCAGAAAACTAAAATTCAAGATATTTTCTTATCATTTCTCTTTTGCTTTGGGTTTTCTTGCGCTTTGTTAGTGCTTCTGTTCTTCACTGCTTTAATTAAGGGTTGACTAGAAGGAAACATTTGCTCAACACAATCAATAATGGCATTCTGATGCTGATGTTAAATTGACTTGCTATTTTTAACATGCTGCTCAGTTATTGTCTATCATCCTTAGCCACACCTTAGGGCTTTGCAAATATGCACCATCATAACAGATTCCCAAGAAGGGCTTTGCCTCAGGGTGATTGAATCCTGCACATATCTCTGAGCATCCATGAAAGATGTTAAAGGTACCTCCAAAGATGTCAGTGGTGGGAAGAAGTTTTTACATGTAGACAGCTAAAATGTTTGCGCATATGTAGTCTGCAGAAATACGGTTTGACCCAGACACACTCATACTGAACAGCTTTCACTTACTACTGTACTACACTGGATCTGGCTGTCTTTGTCTCGTAAATGCTTTACAAAGCCAGTACACATAAGTATTTCTAACACAGTGTTAAGGAAATTTGACTTAATAATACTGCAGAACACCTTGCTGTGATTTATTATTTAAATGAACTATTATTAAATTACATGTCAACATGAAATAGGAAAGTGTTCACTCTACACAGATGGCTACAATTTTAAAGACAAAAAAAAAAAAAAAAAAATCCCAGAACAGAAATAGGATGAATGAATGAACAGAAATTCTGAAATTTAGTCAACAGCTTAATATTCAGCCACCTTTTTCAGAAGTTTCTCTTACACTAAAAAGCAGTCATCACTTTTTGCCTAAAGAACCAAAGATGAGAGGGATGTTCAACTCAGCTGAGAGCCTTCCCTTCGCACCTGGTCTCTCTCCTTCTCCAGCAGTTCCCTATTTTGTGCCTAAACACCACAGCAGTCTTTAGAATTTGTACACACATGGTGTATCTTCGCAGATCATTCAGGAATGTGTCCTATCTATCTATACACACAAACACAATAAATGCATTATACACAATTTTCCATCACGTCACCGAGCTTTTCATGACTTTCTAAAATTGCAGTTTTCTGCAGTTTTGAATATAACATGAAAAAGGACATGGATCTGTTGGAATGAGTCCAGAGGAGGCCATGAAGATAATCAGAGAGCTGGAGCACCTCTATGAAAACAGGCTGAGAGAGCTGGGATTGTTCAGCCTGGAGAAGAGAAGGCTCTGGGGAGACCTTAGAGCAGCCTTCCAGTATCTGAAGGGGCCTGTAAGAGAAAGCTGGAGGGGGACTTTAGACAAAGGCATGTAGGGATAGGACAATGACTTTAAACTGAAAGAGGGGAGATTTAGACTAGAGGTTAGAAAGAAGTTCTTCCCTGTGAGGGTAGTGGGGTACTGGCACAGGTTGCCCAGAGAAGCTGTGGCTGCCCCATCCCTGGCAGTGTCCAAGGTCAGGTTGGATGGGGCTTTGGGCAACCTGGTCTAGTGGAAGGTGTCCCTGCCCATGGCAGGAGGTTGGAACTGGGTGATCTTTAGGGTTCCTTCCAACCCAAACCATTCTCTGATTCTATGATAAAATACCATTAAATTTAATGGGTTTCCAATAGTAAGGATTCAAGTAAAACATCATTCATATCCATATAAATGGGCTAAATGTAGAAAAGAGCTAAAGTTCAAGAACAGCCACAGAACAAGTTTGAAATTATTTTTGTTTCATCTTTTTAAAAATTATTTAAACATTTTAAAATGTTTAAATACTTTTACCTTCTTCTGTATTTAAAAGTGATAGTGAATTTCTCTGATGCTTCCAGTCAAGCTGGATGTTTAGGTGGGTGTTTAGGTTCATTTCTCCTGAATGCTTGCTTACTATGTACATCACTTTCCCACCATGGCTGCCCTGGCAGAGAAACATATTACAGCCCATGTGCTTGTATCTGCAGCCTCTTAAGAATGTTTAGGAATTAATTCAGTGTATCTGCTCCTCTCTTCTCTGCCACATTTCTCCTATTAAGGCTCCAGATCAGTGTCATTTCACAAATCAGGTAATCTGTGAAGCAAGTCATTGACACGTTCTCCCGCTTTTATAACTCACAAAGCCAACCTCTGCATCACAACACGGAAGCATAAGCAGGATTGAGAGTCATCTATTAAAAGGCAACAATCATGCGCTGTGACATGCCTTAATATTACTAATTAACTAAGGCAACAGTTACTATCTTAAAAAATGTCTTCCTCCCTCTGAAATCCTCAAGTTATTTCTGTCTATGCTCTCTAGTGATTTATTTTCCACTCTGGATGCATATAAAATAAGCTGAAACAGTTTACTTGACCCATGGTCATACTGACTGCAAAGTTTCATGTTTGAGAGACACTTCTGTGTTGCTTTTTTCACAAAAATATTTTTTAAAGACACTTCATAATTCTAAGACCTACATACATATGCTGAAATACCCCTGCTTTTGCTACAGCCTTGGTTTTCAGCACCCTCTCAGATGTATTTATTAAGCAATGTGGTGGTTTTGTCAGATGCCAAGAAACAATGCAGCTATTTTAAACAAAGTCTCATTGCTTCCTAAGGACATACCTAACTGCTGGTGGAACTCTCTGAACTCTGTATTAGTCTGTGATAAAGTGCTGCAGTATTAGTTATAATTAACTGTCATTGTGTCATTTTTCTCCCAACCATTCAGATTACAAAAAAAAACCCAAAACAACAAAACAACCCTAGCAGCAACCATGATTAAAATGACTGTTTCCTATCCCAAACTTCATTTTTAACTCGTAGAGCTCACAAGCTCTTCTCTACAGATCCCCCAGCTTTCACACAGGTGCCTTGTCTATCACACATAAAAATAAGCGTTTTTAACAGGAACTAAAGAGTTAGTTGTACAGAAGATGTAAGAAGCTTGAGACAAATATTTTATACTAAATAAGTGCTTTCTCACTAAACCATTTACACCTCTGATGTAACAGTTTCGTTGAGATGTACGGCTGATTTATTCATTTACATTACCTCAAGGAACCTGTTAGAGCCTGTAGGCACATATTCAAAAATGATTTAAAAGGACGTGAATTCATCAGTAAGCCAGTGACAACTAATCGTAACGCACCAGTTGAACCTGTGCCAACTAGAAATAACATAAAACTACCAACACTTGGGTTTCTCCTGGTTTAGGATAGATCCATAAGCTCTGCGTCACCTTGAGAGTCATGAGAACTCGTATCTCCCACCTATATGATAGGTGATAGCTTTCACCTATTGCCTAGCACAAGATAGGTTTCAGAATCCAAAGCCTGTGTCAACAAGTTAATATAAAGATATACTTAAATCAGGTGACTGTGAGTGATCCCTAACTGTGAATGTTAGGAGACAAAAGTTGTTACTTTCGCATAGGTCATCCCAAAACATTAAAATTTACAATTCTTATGTGAACAAATTTTAGTTAAAAAGGGGGAGGAATGAATGGCATTATAGAAAATTAATGCAATATAATTAAAGTCAAATTTCATATTAGAATAATCTACTTTCAGTTAAAAAACATGCTCTACCATTCCTAATTCAATAATTCTGGGGAACTGGGGAGAGGAATGGGCACATAGGAGGTCAGGGCTCTCATGGTCACCCTTGAACAGCATCTCCATTGCTACCAGCAAAGACAGAACACTAGGCAGACCACTTCTCTGATCCAGTAAGACACCTCTTATATTGTGTTAAGAACCAGGAAACACAAGCAGATACTATGACAGGTGAAAAAGATTTGTACTTCTTTCAAAGATCTAAACTGATGCAGATTTTTCTCCTACCACTTCTTCGGTCCACACTCCACCTTAAATGAAAAAATATGGTAAAATACAATAAATTAAAATACAATAATTTAAAATAAAATAAAACAAAAATATAGACTTGCTGTATTCAGAGTAATCCATTTTCTAGAACTATGGCTGGAGCTTCCACTGTAGGAGGCCACCAATCCTTATGGGAGCTGCTGTTGCTGGTTTTTATTAAAATGCTGTACCAAGTAAGAGACAGCAGCAGAAAAGTCTCAACACACTGGTAACTCTTAGCTGCAGCTGACAACTGAAACACTGTGTAAGGTGGAAGGATTTCACTGGCTTGTCTTGGAGAAGGCTTCTACCCAAGTTAAGGTTTTATGTTGCAAAATGGGCAGATAAGCCCTACCATGCACAAGCAACTTCATTCCTCTGTGATCAGCTCTGGGAAATGGCTTAATTTCCTCTCCCACTTGTGCAGCACAAGCTTTTCTTCACCAGCCTGAAGGGCAAAACAGCTGCTTTCTGCAGTCTCTCTACAACCTTCTAAAACTCATTACAGGGAAAATTTAAAAAACTAAAAGATGACTTAAACTTTTAACACATAATTCAATACAAAAATATTTTACCTGGATGTAAAGAAGTGGGGAAATGATACATTTACTCACTTTTTGTGCTGTACTTTTACTGAGTAGATGAGATAATGTATCTCACTAACTGGTAATCTGCTGTTCTGTAGCTGAATATTTGCAACACACACATTAATGTAGTTTCTGAACAAAGACCCACCAGACTGAGGCATAGCTTGATCTGGTAAATAGCAACTCATGCTATCATGATCATAGCATGCATTGGGTAAAGCAACTGAAGAGGTTAACCAATGCTACCAGTGCCAGGCTGTTTTACATGAGGTAGATAAAAGCATTTATATCCTCATGCACTTCAGGACATGGAAAGACATAGCACAGCTCTAATATCACATTCCAGGGTGGATTATCAGCGGTGGATCTAATTACAGCATTTTAAAGGAAGAACAACTAGAACCTGCCTTTTATTCTCAAACCAAAGCTGTAAAAGTTTCAAGAGAGAGAGAGCAATGGGGTCAGTACTACCATTCACTAAACATGAACAAGAGAAACTTTACTACATAATTAAATCTCAGTAGCAAATGATGAGGCATTTCATACCTGGAATAAAATCATTGCTCATAAAAGTCACCAAAGGAAAACTGACATGGTGGATTGTTCCTAGCTGCTGCAGAAAAGTAATGGCTTTCTTTACAGTGTCGGACATCTGTAGATGATTGCATGCCTTCACGACTCCCTTAGACCTATGCCTGATCTTCAGAAATCCTTCAAAAACAACTTTGTAGGGTTTGAGGTATTGATTCAATTTAAAAAAATGTTTGTTCCTTGAAAACTACTTTTCCCATCTAACACTTCAGGTTGCCAGCAATTGCAGGAAGCTCCAAAATTGTTTTTATACCATCAAACACTCCCAATTGCCAGACAAGTTTTAGAGCAGCCTCCCCGATTCTGTCGGTCAGCTTTAAAACCCTGTCACCAGCTATGGATTTCTGAGAGTCTGACTTGTTTTACCATGGCAATATAGTAAGACAGCAACAGTAAGTGAGAGACTACACTACTGCACTTTGAAACAGGTGAATCATAACAAGCCACCAACTTCTTTTGTTTTCCGCTTTGCATTATTTCTGGATATAACACAAGTGTGTCTAATTAATTCAAACCAAACTTGTTTTTCTTCTTAGTTTTGTATCTAGCATTACACGAGGCCAAATAAAAATAAATTAGAAGAAACTCAGTGCTTCCCTAACTTCTACAAAGGGCAGCCTGGTTTAAATGGATTGACGTTTTCAAGAAAACCTGAGACTCATGTGGATTACATCTGTCATCCCCAAGAGCAAACATGGTGAGAAGAAAGGGAATGGGAAGAGGAACTTGCAAGCTGTTCAGTTTAGCCTTTTTTTTTTCCTGGACTGTTAAATATTATTCTAAATTCATTCATGCTCCATTAGCAGCAGATCAAGTCCTTATGATTGCCAGCAAGTGCCCATATTTGACTGATGTCTTCTCACCCATCTAGAAATCTGAAAAGAATCCTTGTAAGTGATTAAATACTTGATTCCTAGGAGCAAAACGAATGAAGAAAAAACCTACGTGAGTATATAAATGGCAAGCCCACTGGGTTAGGTCCTAAAGTAGCTGGAAGTCCACTGCCTTTACTGAGCAAAGTAGAACAAAGGCAAAGTTTCATTTGTGCTCACAACCATGGTGGCAGTGAGAAGGCCTTTTGACCCCTGGCACAGTAAATTATTTCCAGATCTGACAAGCATCAGAGAACATTTCACAACATGGGATCACTATAGGACTGGCTGCCGTGGCTAGTACAGAGGCTAGGACCTCTGCACATCCACTGATGAACTCCCTGGGTTCCTAGGGAGATAGAAAGGGACCTTACTATGGGCAGAAACCTCTCTCTGGGCTTAAAAACAAGCGTTATATTCATAGTTAAAGCTAAATTCTTAATCACAGCTATGACCAAAGAGTAGTCATTCACTTTTTTTGAGGAGTTACTTGCACCCATGAATTTGAAAGAGGATAGCTGATATTTAGTGCAGAGTCTTTTTCAAAAGGAAATTTTAAAAAGACAGAAAAAATGAAGACTAATGAGAAAAATTCAGAAGACCACTTTTTCTATAAATGATTTATTAGAAATGAAATAACCAGAAAGCCAGAATTCACAATCTCCCAACCAATCATTCATTGCATGTAAAGCTGCTGTCTTAACCTGCCAAAAGAAATCAAGTGTAAAAATGTAATGAAAGAAATGACACCTTCCTCTTGGACTTAAAGACAGTGTTTAGCTTTAAAAGCGTAATCTAAAAATAAGCACTGCTGCTCACTAGTCTCATTGTATACTCAGATTCATTCTTCTTCATTTAATAGGAAATTGATCTAATATCCATTAGGCATCCAATAAATCCATTAGCCAGTGGAAACACACTATTTTAATACTTGTAAAAAATATTTCTTTGCAGTGAGGAAGCAAGACATCTGGCAATTAACTAACATGCACAATCCAAGTCCTTTAACATTGCCATTATTTCTACATCACCAGTATTTCATATGTCAAGCAACCTCTGTCTGAGCCAAAGTGATTGTTAAAATAAAACTGTGAAATAAAGTATACTTACGGGAACAGGCAATTTCAACATCTGTGCCAAAAAGGTGACACAGTTGGTGTAGTGGTTGCACAAGGCTTCTAGTTGTAACATACCTGGAAGGTGAAGAGTGGCCATCCTCTCCTGGAAGGTGAAGGGTGATCATCCTCTCAAGTGGTAAATGCCAGAACATTTATTGGTCTGAATATCAGTAATTCTGAGAAGTCTTTCTTGAACTGTATTCAATAGCATCCAAGGACTTCCCTGCAATGAGTAACAACTACTGCAGATTCAACACAGCTATAATATTAGAAACGTTCTTTCCCTCTATGAAAAGGTTATGATGCATGCACTTTGTCCAGACTTTCAAGTTAAAGCGCCTGACATTTAAGGACCTAATGCTGAAGAAGATTGCATTGTGCAGTCTTATATACACACAAAAAAAATGTAAATAACAGAAAAGGTATGCTACAAGAAATTTGTATGTCAAAGGGCAAAAAGCTTCCACTTTTTGACAGTGCTAGTATTCCTGTACTGAAGTAGTAGCTCAGACCTGAACGCGGATTCTCAGAGAGCTAACTCTTCTGTTGGCATTCACTTCATAGATAATCTTGCAGAACAAGTTGTTCTGCACATCTTGTCCCATAAAAACAACTATGATCATTCACATTTAGATCTTCACAAGCAGGAAAGAAAGGAGACTGCAAAACTCATTTATATCACATGGCTTCCCTACTACTCCTAAGCTAGGCATGCATTGCTCATTTGAAACATGTAGGAACACAAACAGTAGGTAGGATTAAAACAGACAGCGTATCTTGCTGCCTGGGAAACTCGACAGAAAAAAAAACATAAATCTGGGCAGTCTGCATCCTGTCATCCAGGTAAAAAAAAGGGGAAATAAATTGCTTTCTATTCTTCAGACAATTCTGGAAATGGTTGTGGGTCATATGAAAGAGCCTGACTTCTCAGCTGTCAGAGTGCAAATTCAGCTGCTGTCTTCCATAGTGGAAGAGAGAGAAGAAGATAATGCCACAGCAGGACATTCTTGAAGAACTTCTTTTTTGCTCATACGCATGTAATGATTGCACGCTTCTTCTGCAAAGTGTTAGCTCACAAAGACAGGCTAGTCAGTGAAAAAAAAAAACACAAACCAAAAAGGAATTATACCTCAGACATCCTGTAACTGTAGTGATCAATAGAGGGAATAATTAATCAAGGTCTATCATCCCAAAAGTAGATTCATACTTAGGGAAAGGTTACCTGGAAAATATAGAGCATACTGTGGCCCAAAAGTTCCTTAATCAGTTTGTTATATTTCAGATTGTACCATGACAGTCCACAAATCAAGTGAAGGCCAAGGAGACTGAAAATCACTCTGACCCAATTGCAGGCTTCAGCAATGGCAAAAAGCTCGACAGTTGCATCCCAATAAAACAAAAGCTGGATTGGCCAGAAATGCACTTTCCCAGCTTGAAGCTTGTCTTATGATCACATCCAAGAAAAAACATCAGAATTTTCACTTCAGCACTTCACTTGCATGTAAAGTCACATTGAGGGTGATAACATTTTTCTCTGAAGCATCTCTCTTGTAAAATGAGCTTTACAATTGAGTTCAGATACTAAATATTTGCCTAAGAAAAGAAAGGCTTTCCACCTTAGCCAATCTACCTTACGGTAAAATCTGTATCCAATAAAGCCGTCAAACAGTAGTTGATGTTCTAGCAGCAAACTGATCTGGGTATCCTTGCTAGAAATAAACTGGAAGAAATTTTTGCATGGGATTAAATAATATTATTTGTATATTATATGCAAATTTATATAATATACAAATAATGTCTGCACCAACCTGAAAGATTAAGTTTAAATACAGTTTAAAGTAAAAAAAAATAAATTGCTGAGACATTTTTAAGTTCTCTAGCCAGATGAATCATGGTACACCCAGAATTACACTAAATCTATTTAATTCTAAAAGCTGGATGGATAAAATTGACAGAAAAGCATGCTACTAAAACTGATCACATCAGTTGTTTCACCAATACTGATCATTCCTCCTCACTGCATCCTAAAGATGTATCTTTTACAAGGTCAGGTAGGGATACAACAAGGGAGAATGACTTTAAACTGATAGAGGGTAGATTTAGGTTCAATAGTAGGAAGAAATTCTTTTCTATGAGGGTGGTGAGGCACTGAACAGGTTTCCCAGAGAAGCTGTGGCTGTCTCATCCCTGGAAGTGTCCAAGACCAGGTTGGACGGGGCTTTGAGCAACCTGATCTAGTGGAAAATGTCCCTGCCCATGGCAGTGAGGTTAGAACTGGATGATCTTTAGGGTCCCTTCCAACCCAAACCATCCTCTGATTCTACGATCTTGGACCACTAAATTTCTCTTCCATACTTGCCTTCAAGTACCTGTCCTACTTCAGAACTGACAGCATGTTATTTTAAAATTAATTACAATTATAATTTAGTAGAGACTTTGTCTAATACTGTAAAATCCCTGTGGACTTCATCAGGAATGCTAAAAGCTTGGATTCCTAGACCCAAAATGGGTTTTGTCATCAAAACTTTAGCCACCTGCCAGAGCAGACAGCAGCTGGTGGCCATCACCCTCGTCTGGGTGGTCACAGCTCAAGAGCAAGGGCTTCACCCTAGTGAGTGCCCTAGCCACCACCAGCAAACTGCTCAAGGGCAGGGGGCTGCAGGGTCATGCCAGAAAGGGAAAACACAAATCCCTTTAAGTCACAACATTAATCTTGCAAAGCAGAATTATCTGTTCTACATTCCAGCTAAATTAAGGAAAGAGTAACTGGGACAGGAATGTGTAAGGATGAAAATAAGGGATTTTGGCTACTGTCCAGATTCTGTTGTCATATTGGGGTATGAATAGAATCTGTGTGCTTGCACAAGAGCACACTGTAATCTCAGGTGTGAGTAGTGATATTGGGGTTTATTCCTTCAAGGGTAGGCATAAAATAACAAGAAGTACAGGGTTTGCCCACTGACTGCAGCATAAAAATTTCAAGATGCAAGAAGGGGATCATTAACACTTGCAGTGCACATGCACAAATGAAAAGAATTCACCTTATCCCTACAGCCTTACCTTTGACATCACCAGAACTTTGAACAGTTCATTTGTCATTCATCTAAGTGTTTTTTCGTCACATTATTCTAGCATAGAATTTTATAATTATTTCCAATTACTGTCTGTAATATGTGCAACTTTCTGCACTGCATTGTATTTTACCACTGAACTTTAAAACAAACATCTTAATTTCAAATATACTCTGCCAACTTTGTGACACAGCTACTTTGAGATAGTTGTTGAAGAAAAATCAAGCGTAAATATTTACCTCGTTAGTAACAATAAGAAGATTGCACTTAGGTAGGCACAATAAAAATTATCTTGAATCCTGTCAATGTCTATGCGCTTCCTACAATAATTTTAGAGCTATATGCAAAAATACATAGGGCTAAACATAACAGAATAACTCCCCTTTTCTGCATAATACTGCAATATCTCTTCAGGCTTTGTAGCCACCACACAAAGGCATTAAAGTAGTACAACTTGCCAAAACTGTATTTATTTGCCACTGGACAGACAAAAATGGACCTGTTTACTCAAGCTGTGTTGTGTGTTATA
The DNA here is from genome assembly GCA_009867235.2 of Psittacus erithacus. Taxonomy (NCBI): domain Eukaryota; kingdom Metazoa; phylum Chordata; class Aves; order Psittaciformes; family Psittacidae; genus Psittacus; species Psittacus erithacus. The sequence continues at coordinate 46,959 of WYDI02027799.1, forward strand.
ATTATGATAATCAGCCCAAAGGACTGCTAAATTAGCAGAGCCAATAAAATCAATAAGATCAGGGGTACAAAGAGACTCAGGAAGGAAAGGATCTGCAAAGAAAACTATTTAGTATGACACAGCTGCCCTCTGCTTCTACACTTTGTTGACTCAGCAGCTGTAGTGGACGTTGCTGATGGAGTGTTTGGTGTAGACCTTCAACATAAAGCAATGTACGATATTAAATGAAAAAGCTCGTCTTAGAACAAACCATGGAAACTTTTGTAAGGCTTAAAGTATTTCCCATTCTGTTTTACATGGCCTTGAATATCCAAGGAATCCTACTGCAGTTCAGAGATGGTACAGAAGTGGCACTGTTTGTATAGTTGAAGGGCAGAAAAGCATTCCAAGCCACAATGCTTAAACGTAACTAAAACTAGAAACTGAAGTCCATGAGTTCAGCCAGCTCTACATCCTAAAACTTAAAAACTTTTATAAGCTTGTATATTTTGATCTTAGGGAATGTGATTCCATACTTCGTGATTTAAAAAAAAAGAAAAAAAAACAAAAAACAACCTAGGGATAGACTGAAAATTTCTTGCCCTTAAGAAAGCAAGGGAGAGCACAACTGCTTTACTCTTCAGTTCTGTAGTGCTGGTGAGCTTCTCCTAATAGCCATCCTGTAACATTAAGGACAAAGGGTAGCATGTTTCCAAGAAAAATGCACCAGAGTTTCTCACCTCATTAACTCTGATTTCCAACTCACTGGGAAGTAAAAGACTAGGCTGTAGTTAAAAAGACTTTTCTGCCAATGGGCAATGAAAATTTAGTTCCAATGAAGTAGTGCAAAAACTTTATTGGTCTCAAATTCTCTCACCTTTATATGAGAGACAGAAATGTTTGAGGTTGCAGGGACAGGGTTTAGATACTTCTCACAGCACGAGTACTAAAACTAGGTCAATATCTGCCATTAAAAATACAAAAACTATAATGCAGGATGGAACTGTAAAGCTTTATCCATCTAGTAGAAATTGGTGGCTCACATGCATCTATCCATATGTGGCTTCTTACAGTATCAACTTCACTGTTTTCACTCTGTTTTGCTTTCTATTCTATACTTGCTTAAAAAGCACTACGTAAACACTGGGTCCAAGACAAACGGTCTGGTGTGACAGAGACTGAAATCTGTCTGCAACTTTTAAATTCTGTAATTTATCTATATTTAAATGAATTGCTGCATTTTTACATCTTTTGGGAAATCATGCATAATTAACTGCAGTGATCAAAATCAGCATTTAGAGAAGGATATCAATAAATAAGTCCCTCATAAAAGTATGCTAAAACCATAAGCAATCTTTCCGGCACATTTCAGCTCCCATCAGGAGGTAGCTGGAGGCTGGCATCTAGATAATGCTGACCTTCAGTTGTGACTTGGTTTATCTGGATTAGCATCATTATTTGCTAGAGCCTTAGAAAAACAAAGGGCTAATCAATACAAGGTCAAAACAAAAGTGTCACAGATGGCTTTGACCATTCCAAAGAGGTGACATCTGTCACCAAGAGTTACTGCAGGAGCTGGCACAGTGTTCCAGTGGCTAACACTGAGGGCGTTTATGCGGGCAACCAGCAGGCAACATTCACAAGCCATTTCTCAGGCATGCTTCATGACCAGTAGTGGCATGAGACTGACAGGTGACATTGATAAAAACATGTTAGAGAAAAAAAAAAAAAAAAAAGAAAGAGAGAGAAATCAACAGAGCAAGGAACATAGGAAAGGTTTGCGAAGGAGTAAATGTATTCTTTGATACATTTACTCCAGCAGCTCATCCTCAACATGCTAATCTAAACACCATAACTGAAGCCAGAGACAGGATAAGCACAAGGTTTAAGCTATATAGTACCTCACATCTTAAGCAGTTTATTCATGTACTATCATTCACTGATAAACTATGCACTCTGACACAAAGCCTTGCCTGCAAACGAAGTGCTCTAATAGTAGACAAGAAGTATACAATACACCTCCCAGACAAAACTGCCAAAAAAATGGAGATGAGTATAATGGTTCACAGTAGATTTTTTTTTCCCCAAGCCATGGGGATCATCATTCTTACATTTGTAAGAAAACCTTATTATGAGCGTAAATGATCTTGCTCATGCAAGACTCTTGCAGGGCTGGTGTAAGAGTTGAACACATGCCTCTAGCGCACACCTCCAGGCATCAAAAGGTGATACCATCCACAGAGGTCAGGTTGGGAAGGGGTAAACCTTTTCAGCACAAAAAGTTCAGAGCAAGCTGTGGACACTGAGGAACTTACATACCACCTAGATGCATGTTCCCAAAGAAAGCTTTGAGGTGCAACAGTATTCAAACTTAAAATTCAAACTCACCCTGTGACGCTCTCAGGGTGCAATCCAAGACATTCAAAGAGCATTATATTTTATATTACAAATACTGCTAAGCCACATCTGTTTATTGCACAGCCGTTATGCAGATAAGGATTCAGGATGAACTTGGCTGCCTTGGGGAAGGTCAACCTTAGACTTAAGATTTTTGCATTCTGCAGAAGGAGTTTTAGGCCAAAAAAATGCATCAGGTATTTGTTTAAGGAAGAAAAGGAACTGGAATGTTAGTCTACATTCTGCTCCACCTTCTCACTCTGGGTATTTCATAGCTAATGGAAGCTTTGGATATCTACTTTGTACATTATATTTAATTGGAACTAAGTTTCTATGAGTTTCTGCTTTCAGAAAATGTTTCAGAAGGCCTTTGGTTTTCATTTTTGTCATGGGGCAGGTAGGGAAGAATATGCTAATCAAAGACCCTAGAACTACAGCTTCTGTAATTGGCAGCTCAGTATTCTCCCATAGCCTTAATTTATGCATACTGTTAAAAGGTTAAAGTTGGTCACAGGTCTCCTGTGACTGTCATCTGTGAAATAATGAAGTTGGAAATGTAGTTTTGGTTCTACCTCATTTCTGCCTGCAAATAAAACCACACATATTCTGCACATCTTTCCCCCTGAACATTGACACCTCCAGCGACATAAAACCCAGTAAGCGATGTGACAGCTGCCAAGGTCAATAAGAGTTATACTGAACTGCTGAGTAAGTGCTGGTCACACAAATCAAAGCTGTATAAGGGCAGCTTAACATACTCAAATCTGCAGCTTATTCAAACTATTTTTTGGACTGAGACATTTTTATCATTTTTGTCTTTCACGAAATGTTATACAATGAAATGTGAAGTCAGTTATTTCATGAAATCTTAGTATTGTGTTCTTTGTGTCAAGTTAATGATAGTAAACTGTATTGAAAATACACTTAACATTTTTGAGAAACTTAACAGCAATTTTAGGTGGGCAATAATATGAAGAAGAAAGTAAAAATAATGTAGCAGGATAATTTAAAGACACAGTGGGCAATGCTATCTAATTACAACCTAGATTCAGCTATGCAGATGAATTCCTAAATAAGGAAGTCTGTGTTGGCCATTTCCAAGGGTACTTTAAGCCTTCTGCCTTCACTACAGTTATCAAAAAGGTTTCAGTATTCACCCACAGTTTCATGTTAACTTTTAATTATCAAAACATATTTCCCAAGATGTCACCAACTGATTGGTAGGGATAATAAGGTATTTCTGGCAGCCCCATGAGTCAGACTGGATTTTATGTCTGAACTCCTCACTCAAAGTCACAGATGTAGAAACTGCTGTATCAGATCCACAGAACTTGTATTTTTGTTTTGCAATCATGAAATACTGAGATTTAGAACAAGTGCATAAAAAAATCATTCTGAACTTTGTGCCTTAAGTAAGGACTTCTATGCCAAACTGTACCTGTTAGCAAGTATTTGCAGTTGATCTGAAAAAGCCCTAGGAAATAGAAATTGTTAATAGAAGCACTGCTGCAATTCTAACTGGATTGCTGCGACCATTAACACTCCAGTAATTACAGTGAAGTGTTAAAAAGCGAATGAGGACAGAAAGCTCTCCGTCATCTGTCAGGCACTTGCTGACTCTCGGATTTTTCTCAGAAAACGAGAGCTACCAGCAGAACAGCTCTGCAAGGGCTTCTGTCTTCCTTTATTCTACTTTAAAGTTGCTAATTGATCCTCTAAGGGAAGGTTTAGTCCTTTTAATGAAGTGCCTCCATTAACAGGGAGTCTGTACAAGAGAGGATGGAGGTGTGTGGGTGTGGGAGCCATGCAACCTTTCATGCCAGTCTTCTCCGTGATGACTCACAAGGCAGGGACATTTGAGAACCTTCCTCACACTTCGAGAAACAGAAACAGAGCTCGTTCCCTGCTAATAGCGGGGGGGGGTTGTTACTGAAGCACTAAGCTTTGTTTTGCCTGAAAGGAGCCGGGCTGACCTGAATTTTCCAGGTATGGGTATGATAGCAGGTGAAGGAATAAGAGGACGGGGAGATGAAGAGAGAACATTGTGCTGGAATACTTGTTATCTTAACAGACATATTCATCCATGTTGCAGGAACACAGCCAGTGATTGCTCTGCTCTGCAGTAGGACATTTTGCTTTAGATAAGCAAAATAAATATCAGAAGAAGCATCCCCTTTAAGATATTACCTTTGCACTAGCATAAAAATAACTTTGCAATAGCTAACATTCTCTTGTAATGCAGAAATGTGAAAGCAAAAGAAGTGATCGGACAGATGGCAGTCACTGGCAAAACCAGTCACATCACTGCATAGGAGACTTGACAGCCTGTTCTGATCTGACTAATGGGTTAATTTTACTGAAGCACTACCAGAATAAAGAATAGCTTTATCAAGTGTTTCACCATTTAAAGCAGCAAGGCAGTTTGCCAAGCAAAATGGTTCATCGTTAAGAAAGAAGTGTTTCAGTTTACTCATTGCCTGAGCAAAGCAGTTTAATTTAGGTCTAGGGCACTGTTTAGGAAACATTTCCATTCTTCTTACTCAAGGATACTGTAGTTACACCTACAAATACTACTGTCTTGTGAAATGGAATGAAGCTTTCTTCCCCTTTCATCCATGACTCTTTTTTACTTATCTGTTCTTTCTGCTGCCAACCAGAAAGCAATGTCCGATTATTTTTAGGTATGTCCAGAGCCCTTGGAAAGATTCTGTGTTTCCATTTGAAGTCAGTGCTTCAACCTGAGTTGAGTCAGGCCATCAGTTTTTAAACATGCAATCTTTGTTTTTATGAGAATTTCATGTAGGATTTCTACCATGAGTTATTACCACATCTGAGTACCTTTTTATGACCCAATGCACAGACCACTAGTGGCAGAAAGACCGAATGCAAGCTCTCACTGGGGTCTTAGGGCACTGCCCTCAGTAAAAGGCTGGTTTCAAGTACTAATCTCAGCTACCCAGAGTCATGCCTTAAGTCTATTCAAGAGTCTTTAGTTTTATTTTGATCATTTGCATACATTTGAGGTCTACTCTAGTAAGTTCTCAGTACGAGGACCACTCGAAATCAGGAAAAATTCTCCAGTCTTTGGAAATACTATTCATTTTCATTTTATATACATATACATAAGCTAAAACACCATAAATACCTATTTTTTTCACTAATTATATGTAAGTTTCTGATAGGCCAAATCATTCTCTTCACTATAATACATTCAGTTTTCATTCAGTTTAAAGCTAACTTTCAAATGGTGTTTTTATGAAATTTTTATGAAGCTAATTTTAAAGTCCGAAGTGAAATATTAAGGTATTTGGATTTTCTGCCATTCTTTTCAAATACCATACACAGTCCAACACCAACATAAGACTCATGTATAAACACAAGGAATATGAACCCCAGAAACAAATTGAAAAGGTGACTAAAAGACTACAATGCATGACCAAATGCAGAAGTTTTCGATTTATGACTTACAGAGCCCCAGTGGTCAACAGAATAACTGCAGAGGGCTGGATTGCATTGAATGTTCATTCTCTTCAAAATGCAGAAAGGGTTTGCATTCTGTCTCCAACCATTTTGTAGGTATTCATGCAACTCCCACAGAGGACAACTGCTACAAAAATGATGTCCAGGAAACAGAAGCATGCCGTAGGGCACTAGAACAGTTAATTAGTGGGATTAACTCCCCATCTCTCAGTCAACAAGTGGCTACAGGCCAAATTCTTTCCCAACCCTAACCCACCACATCACTGGTCGTAAGTTGCTTCAAATGAGCACAGATGTCCAACACCACCTTTCCCAGTAGTGTCGTGGTTTAGGCCTGCCACACAGCCCACTCACTGCCCCCCCACCTCCTCCCTTAGCTCCTAGAGGGATGGGGAAGAGAATCGAAAGAATACAACTCCCACAGGTTGAGATAAGAAGAGTCCAGTAACTAAGGTATAACACAAATCACTGCTGCTACCACCAATAAGAATAATGATAAAGGAAATAACAAGAGAAGAGAATGCAAGGGCTCACCACCGACTGATACCCAGCCCCCCCAGCACAGAGCTAGCCCTTCCGGGTAACTGCCAGTTTACCATCCTGGGCATGACGTGCTGTGGTATGGAATACCTCTTTGGC
>WYDI02027800.1:0-69949 GCA_009867235.2 Psittacus erithacus
AGAAAAAATGACTGCTACTGCTGAACCCATGACAGGTACACAATGTACAACTTGGATCATTGATGTGTAAGAAAATTAATTCAAACTGGGACAAGGACTGAGAAGGTGTACTGGGAGGAGGAGGAGAGGCTGTCTAATAAGGGAGAATAAAAGTGCTTCACTCATTTACACAAACAAAACAAGGCTGTCAGGGAACATAACTGTTGTTTATAAATATACAAGGAGTGAGAAGAGCTATTTAAAGGATGATGTTGACATAAGAACAAAGGTTATAAGATGACCATGAATAAACTCAAACAGGAATTTAGGAGGAAGCCTGGAATGAAATCCTGGGGCAGCCCTCCAACAGGAACAGGGGGAGGAAGAAACTTCACTGGTTCCAGTACGAAACTTGAGCACTTCATGAAACCAATTACATGACGTGTGGTTGACAGCAAAAGCTGAGGTTTGAACTTGATTCAGGAGGTCCTTTTAAATCCTATTTCCTATGTTTCCAAGGGAAGCTGATTTAAATCTTCATCAAGAGATGTCTTAGATGCTGATAACATTAATTAATACCTTACCCTCTAGTAATACCCTTCCATCTAAAGACCGCAAAGCACATTGAACACATATGGGAATTAAACATCTAAATATCCACCTGTGTTAGTACTGTTATTCTGCAGCCAGGAAATTGCAATGCCCTGAGCAATTCTTTTTGGATACCCTGGAAAAATCTGTAAAAATGAAGAATAGACCTCACAGATCTAGTTTAAAGAAGAAACCTGCAGTTCTGAAAATTGTCATCATGTTTCCAAGGCTTTCTAATTCTAGAAAATCTATGAATTGTATACAATTGCTTGTACAAAGCTATAAGCCATATGCTGTTTAGCTTAAAATGTCAATGAGCGAGTCAGCAACAGCAAGAAAATGAAGGTGTTTGTAAATGTTACTTTTAAAAAGCTTTTAGAAAAATGAGAGCGGTCCTCCAAAGATGTATGCATCTCCAAAATCAGAACAATGCAGTACTTCACTGTCATTAAATAATGTGTCACATAGCTACAAACAAGAATCATATAGCTTGAAAGAATGTTGTTTTCCTCTTGGGGTGTTGGAACAGCACCAGTTCCATGTGTGTTAATTCCCACTCTGACTTCCACTGGGAAAGGTGCCAGGGGTGGCAAGGGTTGAACAGCAGTCGCTGTCTGGCTCTGCTCCCTGCCCTGAAACCCTTCCATCCCAAACCTGCAGAACCCCAGCATCACTTGCCAGCATGCAAACAGGCATCAAGCACACAGAGGAGGCTGAACACACTGGTTTGGCTCTTTTCTGGGGGCTTAAAGTCCTGTGTCTCACCTGTACTTTTCCACCTCCTTTGGAAGCAGATAAGTCCTGAAGTCCATCTGATTTGTTTGCACTATGCTGATCCCTAAGTAGCAAAGCACTGAATACACAGATATATTCAGAAGAAGAGCAGACTCGCACAATTACCATCTACCAATATCCTCCTGCTTCTCCCTGTGCCATGTTGGATGCTGAGTACGGTGCCTGAACAGTAAGGTCCCTGGCCTCTGCTCCCACAAATTCCTCCCCTCTGTGGCCTCTGCCAAGGTGTTTACAAGCCCCAAGCCACGGTAAGCCAGATGGGCTCGCAGGCCTATGTAGAGCCATACCCCAGAAGAACAGGCTTTGCCAGAAAAATATAGACTTCAAATCAAAGGAAACCACACACATGTAGCTGAGCACAGAAGTTGGCTCCAGCAGTGTGTTGACCCTGTTAAAAGCAGGTGCCTGAAATAAAACCAAGTACCTGCTCAAAGTAAATCAGCCTTCAGGAAGAAGATTACAGTTCAGCAAATCTGCAATGGGAAGCAATGCTGTGCTGGGGGCAGAGAGGGATGGTAAAGGCACACAGAGGATTTGTCAGTCGTCTGAATCCACTCCATGTCAATAAAGCCAATTATTTTCTAGGTAGCTAAAATTTACGTATTCTTCTTTATGACTGGGAAAGATAGACGACTGATGGTTAGACTGTCTACGCTCTTCACATGCTGCTGGCTTTTCTGGACTGTAATCTCTCCAGTGGACAAAACACAGAGCCTTGTTTTAATAAAGCTCAGAACAATGAAGCCTTAATTCTCATAATACCATGCAAATAATAAAAAAAAAAAAAAACCACAGGAATTCCCATGCACAAAAAGGCCTGATTCTGCCTATAAAATGTATTTCTCTGTTTAAGTCAAAGGAAATTGCACGTGTGTAGCTGAACACAAAAGCTGGCTCAAAGCACACTTGTAACTAAGTCATGCATGTGAGGACAGAATACAGGCCATTGTCTCTTGAGAGCTTTTTAATTTTTCTCTGTTTTTCTCCAGGGCATCAATTACCTAAACTGAAAAGCAGAATTTTTTTCTCCAATGCAACTTGTCTCTGATAGGCTATTTAAAATATATATATGTTTTTATTTATTTAATCTGTTAAATTCCACTTTAGAGACTGCTGAGGGAAAGTAATGTGTATCTACAGTCTAAGCCTATGGACCTACCCAAGGAAAGCTTAATCTGCTGTGGATGTTGCCTGGAACAGCCTCTGATGAAGTTCTGGCCCAACTCATTTCATAGGAGAAAAGGGGTGAAGAGTTTCCTCCCTTGAGTTCCCATACAGTCTTTTCAAGGCCAGATTTTCCATGTAGGGACTAGAAGATAGGCTGCACTAGAAGACAGACAGAGTGGAAAAGTGCTCCTTCTGGCTTTCCTCAGCTTGTGATATAGCTTTACTGATCTTCACTTAGTGTCTGCCACTGCCCCTTTTAAAGGGCCTTCTGAAGGGCTAACTGAAATGCAAAGATTAATGCAGTTTCCAGCCACATTAAGTTTCCAGTAGTTTTTCCACAGAGTTTTAGCACTGTGGGGAGCATTCTTTCCTTTTTCTTCCCTCTTATCTCCAGCATTTTCCTTCTGTCTCTCCAGAAGATCTTTGCAGAAACACTAACTGAAGAAAAGTGACATGAAGGCTTGTTTCCCCACTTTGCTGGAGAAAGATGATAGCGTGAGAAGGATGTTTAGCCTAACATCTCTTCATAGCTGCTGCTTCTGCCCTGGAACACACTGGCATATCACCTCAGATCAGTATGTTTAGAAAGATCTGTACACATTTTTGATTGGAGAATCTGCCTTGGTTCCAGATAGGGCTCCTAAAATCTGACTAGCCAACAGGAAATCTTGAGGAGTGTGCGTCTGGCTGAAGCAACCTCAAACCAAACACACTTAACAAGACAGTCTCTCATTCCTGGCCCTGATCTCCTTCTCTCCCAGCTTCACTACCCACCTAAAAAGGCTCTGTTGAAAAGGCAGAACTGAGTAACTAAAAATAAATCCCCAGCTTGCGTTAACAGCCTTCATCCATCCACTCTCTCACATCCAAAACCCCAACATCAAAACCAAAGGTGTGTTCATTTTGGTTTTTTGGTGTCAAAGCAGCTCAGGTAGAGCAGAAGACAACTCAGAAATTTGAGAAAATCTGCAGAAACAACAAAAAGGATGATGATAAGCTTATAATGTGTAACTTGAAGGTGCTTTACCAGCATTTAATAATACTGTGGAGGGAAGGAGGAGTTGAAGGAGCAGGTTTTGCTTATTATTTTCAACTTCAGCATTCATTTGATACATATTAGAAGGCTCAAATGCAACCACATTAGAGGCTAGGAGGTACGCTGTGCTGTGAGCTTGTGGAAGGTCTTGTGCTTGAAGACACTGAAGTATTTTGCTTTCAAATGCTCTGCACATTTTTTTTTTTTATTAAGAGTTATGGGATTTAATTAAACTGGTGGTCTGCTGGCTTTTTTTCAGTCAGAAGTTACATGCAACCTGCCTCCTGTACCCTTGTATCTCCCTCTCCTTTTCCCTTGCAGAAGGTTTTGCTAGGCATGTACATCCATTTCAGAATCTAATCATAGACAACTTAAATCTTTCCAACGTTACCCACATTAGTAATTGCAAAATAATAAACATGACAAAATTCAGATTAATAGGGCATCCTGCACAACTCAGATGGCAGGGAGAGCCCTCTGGAATTCTAAGAGTAATAGGTCTGTGTTTATTTCTCAACCATCGGCATAATGTGACTGATTTACAAGAGTTTAACTCAAGTGTTAATCTGACAGTGACGAAGAGCTTCTCAGTGGCAGAATCACTTACACTATCATATTAGTTGCCTCCTCTATTAAAGCAGTATGGTCGATAATTGGAATACTTTTATGTCTAGTGGTTCTGACAAGGCTCTCTTTAGGTCACATGTGGGCGGTCTGCCTTGCTGCACAGCTGAACAGTGGCAAATGATTTAAACTGAGAAAGTATTGTTCTTCTTGTATTATGGAGCAAGGGCAGTTCAAGGAAAGTAAGGCTCTGCACCGACTACCTGCTGGTGTGTAGTAAAATAAGATGGACATGATACTGGGTTGGAAGTACAATTAAATCTATTTTGCACCAATGTGTTGGTGGACAGATGAGTTTCCACATGGCAGAGCTTTATGATCTTTAAGGTAGACTGAACTAATAGATTGGTGTGGAGCGCACTGAAGTTACTAAGGATGAGAAAGCAAGCAGCAGTACATTTGAACTACAGGTTTCTCATATGCTCCACGTCATGCTGAGTTTTTATAGCTCCTGGCTTTCAAAAAGCCTGTTTCAAAGAGGTTTGCGCTAGACTGGGCATGCAGTTTTGCTCTGCAGATATTGTCGCTACCGATTTAGTGGAATGCAATTAGGAAGCCTAAATTAAGTGGTAATGGAGAACCAGCTCTTGAAACTGGGGTTTCCACGGCAACCACTGCTTACAATACAGCCTTCAGTTAGTTTTCCCACTTTATCTGCAAAATGCACAATTGAGCTTTAAAACAGCTTTGTGCTGAAAAGCGCACTGTAAACAACTGTTTGCAATGAGAGTTTTACACTGTCTTTAAATACAACAAGCTATCAAATAAAATTTACTTGTCCACACTAATAAAAAAAAAAAAATCATGCAATACAAAAAACTAAAGAGTCCAGAAACTTATTATTCATTCTGGAAATTTATATATAATACAAAAATTCAAGATCTTGTGGGTTCTCAATTTCTCTTTTAAGTCTTATCATTATTCCTCAATTTTAAATCACATAATCCTATATTTCTCAGTAGTGAGAAGAACTGAGTGTTTTGGTACAAATACTGCATTTATCACAACAGCAACACTATATAAAGTGCTTTTCGTCTAATATGATCTAATAAATGTGCATTTTCTTCAGAGTTCCTTTAACATCTAGCAATCCTTTACAGATTTTTTTTTCATTTTTCCCTTTGTGATACACCGTTATGTCTTTCTTAAATGTTCACATTTTATGGCAAAGAAGTGCTGTGCCATCTCTGAACTGCTTAACATTCTTGATTACTTAAGGATCATAGCCCAACTTTTGCATTTTGTCAAATGTAACAACAGGAAATTAAATATATGTAAAAACCAGGAAAGTGGAAAGGATGATGTTAAGGTCGTGTGTAATTTGTATTGACCACCCTTTTCATGATAACCCCGTCAAACTGAACCTCTAAACTGAAATTACGTATTTGCAACCAGTTGTTGCCCTTCTGTTGTACTATCGCAGGCCTTGAATTAATGCTGTCAGATTTGTAAGAGCTGAGATCCCGGCAGGTCTTAATTTTCCCTTTTTTTTCCTTCTACAGTTACTTGTTTTAATCATGGAAATCTAAGAGAAAACATTGTGTAAACTTGACTAAGATGATTTCAGAAGACACATCACTTAATTTTCTTTTCTGGCCTATCAGCTGTTAGAGTACTTTTTTAAGGCAGTGTTCTTTGGAAAAGGAAAAACGCACCACAAAGGATTGCACAGCAAGTCAAAACACACCTACTTTGTGTTTCAGCTGAAGTACAGCAACCCAAGCACCTTGCAGCCTTTCAAGGCTGACGCACTTGTGTATGTGTGTGTTACAGCAGCCATGCCAGGTCAGTGGAGAGAGAGAGCAAAAGGGTGTGAGGGTGAAGGTGGTGAGAAGGGGAGAGAAAGAGGATGTGTGGGTGCCTTCCCCTGGGAGCCTGCTGGTCAGAGGACTGTATCATGGCATCCACACTCATGTATAAATCTGGATTTGATTTAGTCTCCGTGGACTTTGAACATGCCAGGCAGGGAAGCTTGCCCTTCACAGTACGGGTGCGCTTTCAGCCGCAGTGATCAGGCTGTGACCATTCTGATCTGCTCGAAACAGCCTTTTCAGCGCTAACCAAAACAAGAATGAGGACAGGAAGGCTGATCGCAGAGTTCACATCTCCTCCTCTGTGTGCCAGCACTAATGGGAGTTTCTTCTGTGATGGGTAGGTCATAAAACACACAGCTGTAGAGACTGTGCAGGGTGAACAAATCAAAGAACTTAGCAATAAAAATGATGTGTGTGCCAATATTATTTAATATTAACTTGTGAAAATTGTTAAAGAAACACATCTTTGTCATATATCAGGATTGGCTTTAAAGCTGAATCAACGGATTAATAGGGTTATTTGTAATGATATTGTCCTCATAAAGGCTTTATTATTTAGGAATCAGAGTTGGAAATTGTAATTTCTTTAATGATTTTTCATCACATAAATTAGCCTGCCTCAACTCCTCCGTCTAGAAGGCAAGAGGAGAGGTTGAGCTGGTCCCCATATTCATTCTTACACAAAATCTGCTCATTTGGACGGATCCCAAATTTTAAAGAAACAAGTTCCTGGAAGGAATGCAGAATGCCAGTGTGCACAAGACTTTCACAGGGCATCTCGTTTCAACACTGACTGCCTGCATTTTATCAGAGTACTAAAGGACACATTGAATTTATTTTGTTCTGGCACCAGCGCGCGTTGTGATGTGTGTGCATTCAATTGCACTTGACAAATCTTTGGGGCAAACAAAATGGTCTAATGTAAGGAAATATCTTAGCATATTCCAAAATGACATTTTTAGACCAAACATGTGTTCGATTGATTTGCCTTCTCCAGAGATCACTTTTGAATCCAGGCCCGTGATAAGTAGGAGGGCAGGCTCTCACTGAAGGCCAGGAGGGTCAGCCGTGCTTCCGCTGGTATTTCCTGCGCTGCAGAGTCCTGTACCTAACTGTACAAATAGCTCCACATGGCATCCTGAGAGCGTGCCAGAGAATTTTATGATCACATGCCAAGTATGGTTGTCAGGTTCCACTCCACTGCTGTGTGTGTATGTGTGTGCTCATATGTGTGTGTGGCTGGAGCTAACTTCAGACTAATTACCATAATCCAAACAGGGCCTTTACCATCTTATTTGCATTCAGCCAGCAGTGCTGTTTTTATCAGCACCACTACTGAATTGTTGCAAAGTTTTAATTATCTTGACAACTCTCCTTTTCTTTTTCATTTGTTCCTGTTTTTTGGGGTTTTTTTATCCTACCCCCCTTGGGTTGTGTTTGGATTTCAGCAGTCACCCCCCTACAGCAGCAATCACATTTCTGCAATAGGAAGTTTTCACACTTTTTCTTCTTCTAGTACAATTCACAGTAAACACCTCAAAGGCTGCTCAGAGTGGGGACAGAGGCAGAGGGAGGTTGTCTTTATTAATTAATGCTTAATATTATTCACAGCAAAAGTCACTCCAAATGTCTCTTTTTAAATTGTATTTGTATCCCTGGTGTAACTTTACATATGTGTGTAGGCTTGCTGAACTGAAAGAAACCATTTCCTATGCAGAAAGCTACTGCCTTGCATATATGTTTGCCAGACTAGAGCTTTAGTTGTCATGTTTTCTGTATTTCCATAATCTTTTGATTTAGGATTAGTATAAAATGTATCATGTCACTTACATTTGCTCTTTCTCGAACACTCCATGTTTCCAGTATTTGAATGCAAAGTTACGCAAATTCAACCTTGAAATAAGACACCATTTCGTAGCAGTAAGGGTAATTAAACACTGGAAGAGCTTACCCAGGAAGGAGATGGACTCACCATAGCTCAGAGTCTTTAAAAAAAGATTAGTCAACTTTCTGAAAGACATGATTTAATCCAGCTTCTGGGGAAAGATTCTAGTGTATGCACACAGGAGGTCAGACTAGGCAGTCTATGAAGTCTCTTTCAACTTCTGAGCCTGTTGGACTAGACATCTGAGTTCAGATATGTTTTGATTCACGTTTAAAGATCAGTTATAACATCTACATACAGAAATTGTCTCCTAGGAACATTAAGACAAAATATTTTTCAAAATGGTGTCGCCTGCTGAAGACAATTAGGTTTTGCTTGCCCAGATTTCCCTTGCCTTTTGTTTTGTTTTTATAAGTAGTTAAAAATCACAAATGTTAATGCAGATTAAAATACTCCAGTATGAGATCATTATGGAGGAATAGAAGGCTTTAAAGCCTAAAGATTCACAGAACAAATAAAAGAATTACTTTTAGTCTGTTGGATTCTCAAATGCAATAAATGCTTTAAAAGTAAGCACTGTTAATATTTTTCTAACCATAGAATACCATGATTGTGTTTAGCTTCTCATCTCTTATGAAGTTTATGCATCAGATTGAATATAATTGCTATCAAATGGTGTGGTAGTATTCTGTTCTCCTGAAAGGTAAACAAATTCTGTTTAACAGTTGTTAGACATTTGTTTCACTGCAGTTTGGTCTTATGACACCTTATCCTTGTTTTCCCTTTAAAAGGGAAAAAAAAATTAAAGGCAAGAACCATTAGGGATTTCTCCTTAAATCCAGCAATCTATGCATACTCCTAAGAATCAATGCTCTGTAAGCTGTCTGGTGTTCTGCAATAAATTCTAGCTTTTATAGACTTTTGCTGGGCCAGGTAGCTGCTAATGCCATAGAAATTGATTATTTGTGGTGTTCTTATCACTGCTTAAAATATCTAATTGCTTTTTCTCCACAGATTTGGATTTGGCTTGCTTGATGCTGGGCGATTAATGAAGGAAGCCCTAACTGGACAAATGTTAGTCTCCTGAGACAATGTGTTGTTGATAACAGGCCTGATTTGAGCAAGTTTAGTCGAATTCAATTTTAATAGTATCTAGAGGCACAAGCAGGACACATATCACTGTGTTTTGGGCTGGTCTCTTTGGTTTTTAAGTCTGTTGTGCTGCCAAAGTTTATTCCCATTAAGTATTAAGCTTTGCAGAGATGCAAAACCACATATCTGTCTGCTGTAGAGGCCGGTAATTTGCCTCAGTATAGCAAGTTTTGTTCAAAATTTGCCTATTTTCTTTCATATTTTTGCAGACTAGAGTATGTAGTTCACCACTGTATGACTTTCTGTGGAGGAACTATTGCACTCTGATTATTTGGAACCCTAAAAATTATTGACTGAGGTATTGAAAAGACAAGAAGGTATTGCAATCAGTTCTCAATCTAGCGAGGGCAGCCTTCTTTAAAGGCAGCTAATCCTTAGCCTAAAGCTGTATGCAGTTGTTGCTGCTCCTGTAGGATTTTTCATATAGCTGTGCCTGTGTCATTTATGTGAAGTACGAACCATTTTCCACTGCACTACCAAATCAAGATAACCACCAAACACCAAGTCACTGTCTTACTGGATCACTGATTTGAGTGCAAAATTCAGCTCACAGTTCAGTCACAGAACCAGCTGAGGAGCAAAGACATCTCCCATCCCACCAGAATACTGTACTCCAAGATGTTTCCCTTCTTCATCAAGATGAAGCAATGACATCTAAAGTCAGTAGGGTCTAGAGTTCTTTCCTCCTTCCAAGACCTCCCATTTTCTAGAGATGGGTAAAGCAGAGGGAAGAAGGATTTGAATTTATGCACCTTGAATGCTTGCTAACCACGATGCCAGTCTTTCTTTCTTTCTTTGTTCCCAAAAAGGGTTATTAAAAGGAAGGCTAAAGGCTAGCTCCCTGAAGGTCTAGACATGGCACTGCACATTGATTTTAAGCACCAGCTTGCAGAAGTGACTGCAGACACCTGTGTTTGTTGTCATTTAAACACTATATGTGGAAAAGTGGAAATCTCAGAGTGGGAATCAAAACGGCTGCAAAGGGAAAGGCTCAAGCATGAGGACTATGCTTCAGCATGTATCTGTAATCATAGCCCCTTTTCGCGATGTGGCCCCAAGCTGGCTTGGGGCCTGGAGTCCTCTCCTCAGGCTGACACTAACAATATTTGATTCAAATAAATCAATAAATCCACTCTTGTATTTTGCAGCATTATCACAGTCATAGCAGTGACGCTGTGAGCCAGTCTTTTACCTAACTGCCTTGTAGGGGTTTAGGCAATGTTTCACATATGAGGACAACCTACATCTCTCTAGACCCAGGACTATTAGCCTTGTCACTTGTGCCTTGCAGGGACACCCCTTAGACACAATGTTCTGAATCAGAGTGTTCCCTCTCTGTTGGAGACATGCCACACTTCAAGAAGCAATTTAAGGTTTATTGGTCCAGAGAAAACAAAAGAAGTACCATAATTACTCTCTTTTTTCTGCTCTGCAGTTAGAGAGCAGTTACCTAGGAGGAACCCATCTCACAAGCCAAGGCATGCTATCACTTATCTATTTTAGCCAGATTAATGTTAGCATAGACTATGCAAATGGCTGATTTTGTACAGCTATGGGTTAATGGCTTCTGCATGTTTTCCAGGGATTTCTATTAAAAGGACAGGAATTCACTAGAAATGTTCAGAACTATGGAATGGCTGCTTCCCAAAGATGTCTCCTCCATGCAACCCTGCAGTGATTCTCCAGCAAAGCAATGGCTGGGAGTTACACCCCTGAGGGGCAGGAACACTCTCTCTTTTCTCTGGATCAATGTTCCCATGTAAAAGACACAGCAAGGAAGTCTGTTTCTCAATATTGCACCTACTTGAGGCTCCTGCAGGTGTGATTAATTAAACCACAAGTCATGACCTTTTTTTTCCTGTCACATTACTTCTAAACAAGGGGGGTAGTCAGTGAAGTTAAATGGTATAGGATAGTACATTTTGAGGAAATAGAAATGAGTTGTGTTGCATGTGGTCAGCTTATGGGATTTGCTGCTACAGGTGACCATCTGATAAATAAGGTTCCTTGGCTGGAAAGAGTAGTTGTTAATGCTATTACCATAATAGATGGAACCAATCCTATATTCCTGGGACTTTTGGGTGAACTGGGAAGGCAGAAGTGAGTCCTGCTTGGCTAATAAAGTAAGACCAAGTGCTCCACGTGCTGGGAAGTCAGGCAGGAATGTTGTTCTCCACGGACAGCAGCACTGCACTATTAGCTTGATCTATGACTTGCCATTTCATGGTTTGACTGTTTGCTTATTTGCCTGTCTTCTTAATCCCTCTGGAAAATGCTATACTGAGTTTCTCTGTTGACTGAATGACTAGGCTTGGGCAGAAGATATAGCCGCCTTCTCTGACCCTTATATCAAAATTGATTAACAATAATTCTTTTGCAGAAAAAAGATTGACAATAAGATGTGGATGTTAGTCTTTAATGAACAAAATTATCATCTTTACCTTCTTGACAATAGCTGAGTATTTGCTTCTTCTTGAAATTGTAAAGTAATGCTGTATCCATACATAAGATGAAGAGCCACCTGTTGTTCTAGTCATTTTTTTCTCTCCTTCGTATGATTTCTTGGGACCTTTCCCATTACTTGCAGTAGCAGGGTGTGCTGGCTAGTATTTATGCAGTCAGAAATTCTAACTTAGAATTAGAGCCTGTACAATCCTGTCAAGTACTCAGAATTATGTTTATGTGTTTTAATCTTTGTAAGGTAAGGAATCCACTCATAATCTAATTGGTTTTGTTTATTGCTATGCTTGCCATTTTACAGAATAGTTCACTGGAAGATGCCTACTTTATATTGTTCTCACTTCTTAATAAAATATCTTATTTAAAAGATTCTTTCTTTTTCAATTATGAAAATTCTTTCCTGATCACATTAAGCCCTCAAAAAGATGAAGTGTTATTTTTCTTTTTTTATTTGTGACAATAAATTTAAGCACACCTATGGCAAAGTAATTACTGATGTCATGGGGATTTTTTTATACAGAGCAAGCCTGTTAACTGTGAATATGAAGAGATGAAGCAAGAAAAAAAACAGAAGTGTGAAGAGCTTTGCTGCCATATTGTCTATGGCACTATCAGCTCCTAGCTTTAGGATCGACAAGTAAATAGGTACTTAACAGAGACACTATTATTCTACAAAGAAGGGATATTTCAAATGAAATTTAGAAAATGTAAAAGGCTTGTAAATACATTCTCAGACACTTTATAATGGCAATATTATAGAGGGAGCTTCATTTGCTCTTCTTTTAATTTCAGATCTTTACAGTGGAACAATATTATGCAGAGGTCTAAATAATAATGTCCTTGATCTTAGCAAGTATTGCCATAGCACTAGTATTGCCATTTTCCTGATGACAGGGACCACTCTGTGATACCAGTTAAAAGTTCACATTGTATCCTTCATTTTTGTACTTAAAGAAGATTTGGGCATTTCAGTGTTCATGCAAATTGCAGCATCTCTCAGAGTTGTGCACTTTATAAGACACTTTGTTAATTGTAGAGGTAATAGACATCATCACCTTTGTTTAACCATGGAAGTGCTGATTTTCAAATTACTTGAAGTTTTAATTATTGTGATTATAACTCAGTGCTGCCTCCATGACATTTCACATACAGACTTCAGCGCAAACCACTTAGGATAACAGAAATAAAGTTTTTCTCTGTATAATCATCATATACTGGAAATTGAGAGGCCAGGACTTCTTACAAAGACTGTCTATTGCTGTTATTTCCCTCTGTGGACATCCATGCTACATTCCTTTCCTCCCTTACATACCAGAGCAAGAAAACTGATTCACTCACTAGCAGGGATTCAGTGGCCTTCTTTATCAGCTATAAGTAGTGCTGTTCAAGAGTGACCTTGGAAAGACATGGAGGGTGTCTGGAATATGCTCTGTCTCCCATTCCTTCTTTTACCCAACACAAGGGAAATGCACTTGGCCCAGGAGCCATCATCCTTTCTTTCTTCAGGCCTGGCCCTGATGGACAAATATAGACATAAACTAGTGAGTTCAGCCTGCCTGAAATCTAGTCTGTCCACATAAAATAGCTTTTGTCAGCATTAAGTACTGGCATTAAATGCCAGAGGTAGAGGAGTTTTGGAAAGAGCTGAAAAAGACCCCAGTAGATGAATTAGCACTGCTGAAAAGTCTCTTCAAAAAGATATAGAAAGAGACTAAACAAGGCAGGAGGAGAAGCAAACACAGAGGGAAAGTAATGGCAAAAAAAGTGAAGCATTAAATATTCCTTTTAACTGTGGTCAAAGATGGAGGTTATACTTGATTAAACATCCGAATCCTCTACCATAAGTCAGGACTAAGGCTGACTTCATCTTTAATTTCAGTGGTCTCTATAGAAAGGAGCCAGTCAGTTATTCTGTGTACTAGCATCACTAACAGACCAAGAAGATGGTTTTGTTTTATTGCTTGAATACTATAATATTTTACTGTAAATATATAAATAAGACATTCATTTGCCTTATACAAGTTCCTTATGTACTTTATAATAAACCATTTTGACAGAAAAATGTTGACCAGCCTCAGCCTAACACCATTCAGACAATGAATTCAATACTGGCAAAAATCCCATCCATTAATAAGTCAATGGTATTACATTTACTTTTACAATTTGAAGGATAAAGGCAAAAATGCAAGGGATGCAGCAATAAGACCCTCCTTTTCAAGGGTCTCATCCAGAGCCTACTAAGTTAATGTACATACTCCCTTTGAATTTAATAAGCTTTGCATAAGTCAGAAATTATTGAAAATGAATAGCAAGGAAAAGAACCACCCTGTTTACATTTGTTGGATTATATCCATAACAAACTTCTAAGAAATAAAAACAGTAGAAAACATTAAAACAGATCTAAATATTAACTTTATTTTAGAATTCAAGATTACATTGTTTCCCTATCTAATATAAGTACATGATGTCATAAACATCAGATTTTTCCCAAATCTTTACTGACAACATGCTGCTTCCCATCACCAAATACTGTATCTTGGTTTCTTCTTGTAGCTTTTCCTTCTAGTGATATGCATCTTTGGGCAAGCAGTTATGAATATCAGGGAGCAGTCTGGAGCACACTACCACTTGGGACATCAAAGGATTACAGACTACTCTCACAGGGGCTGCTGGAAGGAAGGTGGTGGTGGGTCAGCAAAGTGTCCAGCCAAAGCAGAGTGCCTGAGAACACCCCAGGGATGAGAAGCAAGGCCAAACACCACTCTTACAAACAAAGATTTCAAAACTAAGTGAGATATTTCATTTCTACAGTGGATGTTATAACAGATAAAATCAAGCATGCAAAAGGACTGCAATATTAAATCCGAATTCTCCATTTCACCAAAAGGGAAGAGAGAAAAAGACAGATGGAGTGATTTGTTGGGGCAGGCAGAGCTGTAGGTGGAACCAGATCCCCTGTCCTGTTCAGAGACTGCTCTTTCCTGCTTGTGATGTGGAAGAAATATAGTCATTACCAGGCACCTGCAAAAGACTTCCACCTGTTTTCACTCCAAGTGACAGAACCCAGAAGACGAAGTGCATGTTCCCCACTAGACTGTAGGGAGCGTGATGTAGCTGATGCAATTCCCAGCAACAGCACACCTGCAAGGTCTCATTGATCTGTTGCTTGGTGCTCTGAAAACTCAGAAATCTATTATCAGTGTGAGAATGTACTTATTACTCAGATTCCCTGCCTTTGCTCCCTATGTGTACCTAATCATACCAGTGTACGCATGCACACACCTAAATATGCACACACGTGTGCATATATACAGGCATGCACACACGGGTTATTAGGATGAGTGTATGTTAAAAGCTTTACATATGTTTTTGTTTTACAAAACTGCACATAAATAAAAGGAACGGACCTTCTCCATGAAACGTGAGCACAGAAACACTCACAAGTGGCCAAGAGCTGCTAAATAATTAATCAATAGAGCAGTGTGGCAGTTTGAAATGTAAATGTGATGGATGAAGGTGTGATGCTTGTCATCAAGCAGAAAATGATGTGACTAGAATGGATAACCCACAGTACCTGCTAACCAGCAAAATCTTGGACACAAAGATGAAGTAAAGCCATCAGAAAGCAGCCCCGGCAACCCCTAATTCTTGCCTTTGACCCACAATTCACTTTCATGTCCCTGTCCCAGAAGAGATGTTTAAAAAAATGATGAAGAGAGATCTTGGGGTGGGAAAAGGGAGAGAAAAAAACCATCTGAAGAAATTCTACCTGACAAGGCTGCAGGCTACATTCTTGAGAACACCTTTCTTTTCTTTATGTTCTCCTTCTCCTGCTAAATAAAAATGCAGCTCCTTTTTTCCCCTTTCCTTTCTTCCAAAACTCTCATGAGCCATTCCTGCAAGTGGTTCTGTGACTCGGGAACTGACAACAGACACATGCAAAGGAACAAAGAATGAGAGTGACAATTCAGAGTGCACACAGGTGAGAAAGACACCTTTTACTTATCAAACTAGGCTGTAAAAAAATGCTCTTTTTACTCAATGAGCTAGAAATAGCGGTGATCTAACAAGTCACTGATCCAAATTCTTTATTTGTGCTGAGATGTAATGCTAACAGGATTTTTAGGTTGACTAGTAGTCTGTGGCCCCTCTGTTCAAATAAGGAAGTGTTCCTCCAATTTGGAAAGAGGAAAATCCATATAATTACTGTATATTACGTGACAGGAAAATGTATGTCATGATTGTAAAGGGTGACAGAAAATGTCCATCAAAAAAATTGTTTTCAGGGACTTCCTTCACCAGTCATTGCATTCTCTCTGTGAAGAAGCTCCACACAATGCGATTTCTGAGAGAAATTAACCTTTGTAAAAAAACAAAAAAAAAAAAAACAAAAACAAAAAAAAGGAATATTTTAAATGTTTTTTTTTTAAATAAAATTGTAAGCCTGCAAGTAGGATTTAAAAGTTTGATGGTTCTTTCTCTCTGGAAGAAAGAATCCTATTTCTCAACAAGTACCATTTAGCAGCTTGTCTTTTTCACCTCTTACGTTATCAAAAGCTTATTCTTTTCAGAAAATGAAAAATACAATAGTTTAACATTAGATTTCCAAATGCTCCTAAATATACATTAACAGATAACCCCTACAAAAAGTGAAAGCTTCATATAGATATGTAATAGTGCTTTGGGACACAAAATAGATGTTTTACCATTTCTTAGATATAAAAACCATACAAACACTATCTTAAAATCTTCCAGTGTTTTAAGACCTCTGTACACATGAAGAGGCATAAAGAAGTGACAGATGTCAGGTGATCTAGCCAGTGTTTTCATACTTCCCCAACTGATTATTTTTATGTGGGTTTTTGTTGTCGGTTTGGGTTATTGATTTTTCTAATCCTTATGATACCTTTATATGAGAGACAGTGAGAAAACACATTTATACAAAAATAAATGTGCTAAAATGAGTTTTAGAAGTCAAGACTTGGAGCTTACAGTAAAATAGAACCCGAGCTGTCCCAGCTCCATATTAAATAACCTGCTTTTAGTCTGGGACAGGTTACAGGTGTAATACCATTGAAGGAAATCTTCCCGGTAAGATGGCTACCTGGATAAGCTTTAAGCAAGGTGTCAACTGTCTATGTGTACAGGGAATCACCACATGCCAGAAATATTTCCTATTTAGAATAACAAAACTGTGGGCTGACAGGTAATTCAGCCTAAATTTAATTTCTGGGGCATTTTAAGTTGTGTTTTCAGATTTGCACTTTAGGAGCTTTCTTTTAGCTCATGCCAAAGCCACTCCACTGCATATGTTTACTTTCATAGCAGGTACATTCATATTAATTTTTAGTCCTTTTGCATGCCTTCAGGAATGCAATATCATTGTCAGTAGGAATCACGCTCTAGAATGTGTACACTAGTCTGTGGGATGGAAGAATGATCCCACACATTAAATCTCGTACGTTTCTGGTAGATGCTCATCAGTTTTGAAGTAGTAAAAAGGAATTCGGTCTACTGGATCAGAGACTGATGCTGAATGCAAGCAATTGTATTGCAGTAATGTAGCAGTATCTATTACTAGTAGGACTTCCATTCCCTCACAAACCACTGTAGAAGTGGAAAAGGTGTCATGCCAGGACTATGATGTCTCTAAGCTCATAGAAGTCTATTCCTGTACCTTCAGTCTGTCTCAGCTGCAGAGGGGCTTGCAATAGGAAAATGACAGGTCAGTCTGCAAATGTGCAAGCCATCCTCAGCCTCTGGGATGGAGACCCACCTACTTAGGCCAGAGAGATTGTGATGCACCCTGTCCTGTGTCCAGTCTGGAGGACCAGCTCACTAGGACTTGTGAGACATAATGCCACATGAGCCATGCACTGTGAAACACATACTGCCCACATGTAATGTAAAAGTGCCTACCACCCTAGTAGTGGGAGCAGTGGTTCACTGTGGTAGGGATTGTACAGATACACTAGCAACTAGCCACTAGTTTCTAATATAGAAATATAGCGGCAACAGCACAACTTTGCTTTCTTCCCCCTCTAAATTTGCTGGGTACATATAGGAAAGGAACATACATATTGTCCTAACAAAGGCAGATCTAAGAACCTGTGTACCTATGTCTTAACACCAACAGTAGCACCAGCAGCTGGTTACAGAAGAGGAGAATAGGGCAACCTCATAGCAGGGTGCCCCAGATCACTCTCCCAGCCTCCAGCAATTTGCAGCTTGGGGACTTCCAGAACTGGAAATATTTGCCTACCTTGCTGTAATGATGGTAGGTAAAATATGCAGCGATGACTTTCCCATATCAGCAGGCTTTGTTTCACCTCAAGTGTTATGCGAAACTAGTGGTATATCATCGTGAAGAATAACTGCATTTCCCTAGAGCTGATTTCCTATAGCACGTTTTACTTAGATACTTTCTCAACACCCTCACAAATATGCCATAGATCTAAAGCACAATCTCCTTTTCAAAATGAATGGGTCTGATTACAGGCATATTCATTTTGTAAAAGGTACAAAAGGATACAAATGTGCCTTTCCATCTCACATAATGTCAAAGTAAGACCCTCTTGCCCTTTTACTTCAATCCCCGCAATTTGAAAATAAAAAAAATGACTTGATTATATGTTTTTTACCATTAACTGTATAATTGCTTTTGTGTTTTGACATTTAATTCCTCTTACCAAAATACATGGTAGGAATTAAAAGTCAAATCTTTTATGTATTTGATGTACAGATCCTTCCATGTATTTCAATGAGAGAAACAGAACAGTGAAACCTTGCAACAGGTACAGTGAAGCCACATGAAAATGAAGTCACTTTATATACTGGAAATCTGACTGTGGCCCCAGTTCTGCCCTCCTTTTATCTAGGTCAATGGATTTTTGAAATCACTGGAAGGTATAAATGTGTCAAAGCTGTGCAAAACCTACAGGACTTGACCTTTAAAATAGAGCTGGGATTATACCATGCCCTGTTGGACAGATTTTGAGATTACGGTCCAGTCTGAAAATTACTTTTGAAAGCTATGACAGGAGCTGGCCAGGCAATCAAGTGTGCTGGTCTGGCATGAGATGGCAATAGTGAGGAGCGCAGGCCCCAGCAAGGAGGACCAGGAGCAGCCAGGGCATCAGCCAGGACATCAGCAGGGTGTCCTAGCTGGCCCAAGGCCAGGAGGGCTTTAGCGCTGCAAGAGAAGTCGCACTCTGTGGACCAGTGAGAAGATGTGGATGCATGCAAGGGGAGCTGGATGTTACTTGTGGATGTTTCATGAGGTTTTTTATCTCCCTTTTATCTTAACTTTCCGCAGAAAGTTTTTTCCCACTGCATGTACTGCCTTTCATTAAGGGCAGCATCCCTCTTTCCATTCTACTGCTTTACCAATCCTTTTCTCCTTCCCTCCACTGCATTTTTCCCTCTTTTTCTCATATTTTTCATGTTTCTGCTTTTCTTCTCTTCTTCTATCTCCCTTTTCACTACCTGTGTCCTTTAACTGAATTCTTGTTCACCTCTTTCTTCTCTGTATGGCATGCCACATTCTTCATCTTTAACTTCTGTTCATAGTCATCTTCAACCTACATGCTGAAATTCTTCTGGATGTATTTTCTCCCACTGGTCACTCCACTGTGATTCATCCCCACCCAGCTAAGTGCTAAAATGACTTGACCCTATGGTCGTAGCTGAGATTAGATTACACAGTGTCCTGAGATTCAGAGTTTTGCTAGACGACTCTCTGCAAAGTTTTCTGCAGTCTGGGAAGTAGAAGCTAGCAGGGGAATCAGGTGGATGCAGCGTTGACAGGTTGAGCCTGGAATGGTAGTGGTAGGTAGTAAAGATAAATGAGAGACAGGAATGTTCTTCCCAGTGTTATTATTCTCACCCACAAATTCTGTCATACTTTTGCTACACCTATTAGAAAAACTGCTGCTGTAGGTGAATACACTCTTGGAGTAAGCTTCATGCTGTCTTTCTCCTTTTCCCAAAGCCAGGGATATTTTTTTTTTCCTTCTTTCATCTCAGGAAAGACACCTTCAGCAAAAGTAAAGGGCAATGCATAAGGCAACCAGAAAGAGAAGTGAAGGGGGCAGGAAACAGTTGCATCAGGAAGAAGCCACCCAGACAGAGAGAGAAACAGCTGAGTATATCTCCACACAACAGTGGTAGCGTCACCACATCTCACAGAGACACACTTAGCTTCCCATAATGAAAGCAGCTTGCATTACATGAATGCCAAGTGCATGGATGCTAGAAGTTGTCTCCCTTTGGTCTTCACATACTTGCACTTTGCAGGGGGAAAAAGACAGCCTGGGGCTGCTCCAGCCCAGCCATGGCTTTCGAGGGCCTCTTTCCCAGCATCCCTGCTGCATCCTACTGCTGACAGGATTGTGAACATGAAGCACTTCTCAGGTATGTGTTAAGGGTACGCATATACCCACACACATGTATACACATGCATGTACTTGCACATTTTTCCCATCATTGCTTGCACGCACAAAAATTGCAAATTAAAAATTAAAAGAGAATGTAAAGCCCACAACAAGTAAATCACATAATTGGCACCAGCTCATATCTTCAGGAAAGGCAGAAGGTGAGACTTGCAACAAGAAAATGGAGTTTGTGCTATTTTTGCTAAATGAGTAACTGCAAGTAATAAAAGTAGATTTATACCTATGTGGTCCAGTCTTTAAAGTCCCTTGATTAAAGCTTAAAATTACGCATCCAGAATATCTTGAGTTTGTTCTTGTGAGTAACTATTTTACTTACAAGGTGGGTGCCATTTGAAAAATCTGTATCTTTTGATACAGAGCATGTTTGCTCGAGGGCTTTGCTCCGTGGTTTCAGGTTGGTAATCAGCTCAAAGAGGTGCTTCAAAGTTAACCACTTGTTTTTAAAGTAATCATGCAATCCTTAAATGGGGAGGTGCAAGACAGGTGGAAATTACAACTTTCTTCCAGTTGAGGGTGATCAAAGCCTTCAACAGGTCACCTTGGATGTTACAGTTCTTCAGAACACATTTGCATACAGACAAAAGTATTAACTAATGCTACTCATGGAATTCTCTGTTCACACTGGTTACAGAATGGCTTTGGGGCCATTTATGCTGCCCTTTTAAATATTTATTTTTTTTAGCAAGAGTGTCAAACAACTACAGAATTTACTGCTGCTTAGCCTGAAAGGGAGCCTTTTCTCAGAATGCTGAACTTGGGGGAGATGTTTTTGCTCAGCTGGAAGCTTTATGGGGCAAGATTTCATCCA
Source organism: Psittacus erithacus (assembly GCA_009867235.2). Classification (NCBI taxonomy): domain Eukaryota; kingdom Metazoa; phylum Chordata; class Aves; order Psittaciformes; family Psittacidae; genus Psittacus; species Psittacus erithacus. The sequence continues at coordinate 20,765 of WYDI02027800.1, forward strand.
TGGTCCAGAAGTAAATGTCAGCTCGCTTGAGATTTTGCAACTCAATGTATGTTCAGCCCCAGAAACCAGGTGATGAACCAGAACTTCAGACTCAGAAGTCAAACACTTTGTGCTTCTGAGAGATTCATTTGTTTTTATTTCTTCCCCATTTTTTCTTCTTTTTCTTTAATTTTGATGGATGATGTTTTGTTCTGCAGTGAGTTTTAATGCATGTCGTTGAGGAACAATTTCAATTGTTGGAAACAACAACAACAAAAAGCAATATTTCAATATTTCTCAAGAAAAGGCTTCAAAGGTTTCAGATCTTTTTAAAATGTTTCTGCTTTATTTTGACATGGCATAAAAGTTTTGTATGCATTCTCGCATCCGCTATTGTGACAGCTGTATTTAATGAGTGCAAAATGATCAGAAAAACATCCTTTACTGTGGGTTGCCATTGCCAGCAGATGACAGGGGAGAGGCAGTACTGTAATAATAGAAGCAATGAAGTAGTTCATACTACTACTGATGAGGTATTTCTAACTTAAATGCCTAAGTATGTCTTTTGAAAATAATGCATTGGTCACATTACCTGATAGTTTCTTCAGGTTCAGTTTCTGAGTGCATTTTGAAATAATACTTTGCACCCTTAGCCTCATGTCATGAAGTGGTTGTTTGTGACATATTATTTGTGGATAATACAGCTGGTTTCCCTAACATGAAGAAGAAAAGGTCCTAGTCTAGTCTATAATACTGGCCTTTCCATCAAACTGATGCTAAGCATTAATTGCAGATCCACAGATACACTAGAAATGAAACATTACACAATACTTCTGCTTTCTATTTTATAAGCATATTTAGTGTCAGAGTATTCAAGTCCAAATTAGAGACAGCATAAAAATAAATCTAAATGGGTTTGAAAGGCAGGGTATTTCTTTTTTCAAAGCTTTGTCATTCCTGACTTCCTCTGGTGACTGTTAGCTTATCATGCCTTTGTACAGGAGATCTAAGTATTTCACTCTCTCTTGTGTCTCCATATGGTACCATTTCCCAGATAGTCTTCCTTTGACCACAAGATGACAGTGAGAATGAATTGTCAAACGGGACCACTATGACAATTTACTCTGGGGGAATATATCCTGTGGGTGTTTAGAAGCTTTACTGGAAGTTATATGTGATTAACTTATCCTACTACTGGCAAATAATTAGGTCAGCAATTAAATTCAAAATGCAAATGCGCTACAGGCCTTCATATTTTAAGAAATTCCCTTTGTCTTTAGTTTCTACTTGTTTTAAAGTCTTAATGGATTTAGCTGGGTAAAGAGAAAAATCATGTTTTCTAATGCTTTATTTACTACATTGAGTTGGACTTTTTTTTAGCAAATATTGACTGCAAATGTGAGTTCAGAAATTGTCGTGTGTGATGCAATTTAATAGAATAAGAAAACAGCAAAGTAATGATGAACCACTCATTTAAAAATATACATATTTTCACAATTCTACTGCAAAGTATTTATTTATCTTCATGGATTAGGAACAGAAAGGCAAACCAGAGGGTCAGGAGCAGACCATGGTAGCAGTCCTTAGTACCTGCTTAAGCAATTTAAGAAACCAGGGTACATCAGAAAGAAAAACATGCTTAATATTGCTACAAGTGTGTCTTAAAGAAACCTATCTACAAGCATATCTATCTATCCCAGTTACTTTATTATTAAACAAATAGAGATTAAAGGCTCTGTCCTTCCCAAAGGACACTCAAGGGAGCTTTCTGTTGACTTTAAGGAAGTGTGGCCTCTAAGTCTAAGTTTTCTGTGATTGAAATCATGCAGTATTTTAGAAAACAGTCAAAATATGCAGCTGTAAACAAACTAGTCTGATATAAAATCTGAATGAATTTACATAGGTGACAAACTTATATTAGAATTTCCTAACAGTTCACTTGCTTAATTGATTCAAGCCAAGAAGGAGAGCATCTGCTTTTGAATTGTATGAGAGTTTTCTTACAAAATTTTTAGTAACCTTAAGATGAAATTTTAAACAAATCATGACGAGCCATATTTTACATGCTTAACTATGCAAGATGCTTTGGATGAAATAACAGTAAAGAAAATTAAAAGTCAAGATTCTTTTTGTTCATCTTTTGTGCAAAATTCTACTTTTGCACCTTCCGGTTAAATTAATATTTTAAATAATTATGTGAGGGGGAAATAAATCCAGAGGAAAGAAAAAAAGATAAAACTAAACATTGCTTTTTCAGGGGATTTTCATTTTGGAATGAAAACCAAAAAAAAGAATTGTATGGAGCCAAAATTTTGTGTCTCCCCTACACAGAAAATCTCGGTTTCCAGTCTCCTCCGATTATGCCTGAGACACTCTTTCCATCTTAAGCAGCATTTGAAGAAGGCTTCACCAGTTAGGAGCTGGCAACACAAGACTAAAGCTTCATTTTGAATAAGGGAGTCTGTCATTTTCCACAGAGCTGTGGAAGAGAAAATCACATATAGCTGGATACAGGAGGGCTAAGCTGTTAGTAACTGTACAGACAGAATTTCTCTTGTAAGATACAGGCAATGTTCATGCAGGTCAGCTGAGCACTAGCATGGGCCCTGTTAAAGCACTGCATTTCAAGAAAGATGCCTTCAAGACAGTCCAAAGGAGAGGAATGGGAATGATCAGAAGTTTGGGAAACATGACATGCAAGAAAACCTGAACTGGAGTGATTTCATCTCAAGAAGAGAATAAGTGGACATAACCACAGAGACTTCAAATCTGAAAAAGCCTTCTGCAAAGAGGCAGGGAAGAGTTTGCGTTTCAGGTCTACAGTGAAATGACAGAAAGTAACAACCCTGCACTGAAACAAAAATTCGAGTCAGATGTTCGCAAAGACTTTCTCATAGTGAAGACATTGAAGCTGCAGAAGGGATTGTCTGCTAAGTGTCTGGAGTTCCCCTCACTGAAGACCATTGAGAATAAGCCGGACAAACAACTTTCCAAAGTAATGTGAACATAGTTTCTGGCTGAAAGCAATCCCTTAGCAGTCACTATGTCGATATCTTTGACTTTAAGAAGCTGATGGAACTCCTCCATTTGCGGTAGCATAAAATAAACTTCAAAATTAATCAAGGGCGAGAAACACACTGTGAATGCCCAGCACAGCTGCCATTAGTGAGAGCAATTGCAGATGGCATTTATCTGCAGAAACAGGACAGATAGAATGGTCTGCATGATCAAGGGTGAGCTCACTAAAATAAAACAAATAAATAGAACTTTCAGTAATCAGTAAGTTGGCATTAAATACTATAAAAAAAAGGAAGTCAATATGACAGAACTTTAAAATGGAATTTGCAGTTTATTCAACAGCTTGTAGGATCAAAGTCATTGTGACTGTGACCAGGCAGAGAGGTATGAGGCAAAGCAATCTCAGATTCTGGCCCAAAGTTGGTATAAGAGCAATTTGGCAAAGATACACAGAACATAACTGGAATAATGAAAGTTTAAGTGAGAATGATTGTTTCTTCCAGGTAGTATCTGTTTATTTGGCAAATAAAAGAAAAGAAAAAAAGCAAACAAAAAAAAAAAAATGAAAAACAACGCATTAATAGAGCGCTTCACTCTTAAATTTGAAAAACCTAATAAATGTCTCATAGGTCATATTGTCTAAAACATAAATCCTGCAAATCCAAATGGTCTCTGGAGTCATCTGCCAAAGCATTAAAGTACAAAGCAAGCTAGAAGGAATTTTAAAATACTGTCACACTCTGAAATTAGGACATTTCAAGATATTTTATTAATGCATTTGTATTTGTTTACATTGAAGAGACAACACTAAATATTCTAGCTGCTTTACAAAAGCCTTCTTCTGACTTCCTTTCCCTTGGCTGCTCGTGTGCTATCATTCTATCTCAAACAGGGAACAATACATCCCACCTCCCACAGTCTATCGCTTTCTGTCATCCTTGGGAACAGAGGGATTTTCCTTATCCTGTAAAATGGTGACTGAGGATTGCCTAGTGGGGATCAGAGGGGCATTCGCTTGAGATTGCCAGGCAATGGCCCAGGCCTGGCAAGTATTTGTTCTTCCTGTCATACATTCTGAAGGGCATAATCCCAGGGAAATCTGTTGGGAGTTTTAATATGGACTTTAAAGGCCAGATATGCCTAAGAATATAAAGATGATTAAGAAATTATTCTACTGAAATGCTCCTAGCAATCTGGGCTTTTCTTTGAATGAGAAACCAAAGAAAGAATGCCTTGCTTTGTTTTTCATAAATATCAGATGACAAATCTTAACCTTTTCTTATAACCTAAACCACATTTGGCATACCACTGCAAATAGTTGTTTCCAACTCTGGGTAAACTTGTTATGCTAAACCCTCCCAGTGGTGTCATTTGGATCCCAAATGCAGTTTTGAACTTGGCCTGACTCTTCTCTTTTGTGGTTTCAACTCCAGTAAGACTTGATCCTGTGCATGTAAACAGTGGTTCAAAAACTGTCTTTTTAAATAAGTGGAATTCACAAGCTTTACAGATAAGTTTGACTTTATATGCTTTTGGAGGAAAAAAAGGAAAAAAGTCTTACCTAACATTCTGCTTTGATAAAGTTTTTTGGTTTTGCATAGTATAGCAATGTAAAAGGTCTCTATTTTATTTAACATGGCAGAGGCAGACTCCACAGACTGTATATTGTCATCCCGATGTATGTATCCCACCTGAAACCCACAGCAGCCCCAAGAGCTTTCTTTGGGTACCTCCCAGCCTCTTGGGGCTTAGGCGCTGGGCATCCCTTTGTTTCAGGGTCCAAATCTCCAAAAAGAAAGAAGCAGACACAGACTCCAAAAGACCCCCTGCCTTTCAGAACATGCTTTCAGCAGAGTAAGGAGCAAAAAAGGGGCTTATCACCCTTGAAAAGCCCCTTCAGCACTCAATAAAACCCACTGTAAGTGCCATAGCCACTTGCTGACATTAGCACCAGTTTTATAACTATCATTGAGGATGTTGAAGTGTAACAGAGAGAAGATGCCTTAAATCAGACTGGACACTGACATTTTGAGGAATAATATAACCATACACAAGAGCCAACCAGCAAAGAAGCAAAATTAGGTAAACAGAGGGGAATTCATTACTTGGAAGTCAGGTACACTGGTTTGGGAAAGTAGACAAGGGAAGCAGCTCCTTTTCCCTCAGAAAACACATATTGCACATCTTCATCTTCATCACAAATAAGTATGAAACAGAGAGAGCAATCACTTTAGTGCTGCTCTTTTCCTTACTGCCCAAGCCAGCCACCCATGACAACAGAGCCAGTTATAGAATCCCAGCTGGCAAAAGGAAAAAAAAAAAGAAAGAAAGAAAAAACAAACCCAAATCTCACACTCCCCAGCTGCGGGCATCATGGAAAAGTGCCTCAGGCCCCACACATGTGACTTCACAGCAAAACCTAGAGCCAGCCCTGAGGGGTCTGGTACACAGAGTGAAGTAATGTGGCTGTGATTAGCACGTGTGGAAATTAGAAACCCTCTTGTTTTAAGAAGGTGGGTTATCTACTGAGCCTGCTCTACAATTCTTTCAACTGTAATGTGGTGAACAAAGGCTGTCTGTAGAAGATGCTGTATTTCTCTACTGAGTCTGTGTCACTTTCAGCTTTTTATGCTAGACTGGTTTTAAAAACTTCAATTTAAATCAACATGAAAGTCCTTAAACAGTAAATAGCATATTATATCAAAAACAAATAGATTAAAAAGTGAACATCCATAGCCAGTATATTTCTTTCCAGAAGAGTTTCACTTTCCACACTAACTAAAACTGTAAGAGTGGCAGATCTGGGCCAGAGGTTTGTAATGGGCCTTTTACATTTTTTTTCTTTCCTCTCCAGTGATAAATAATCAGTTTTAGAGAACTGATAAGAAGAGACAAGAATGAAAAGTGAGTATGACACATTTATGAGAAGGATTTTTCATCTGTATCTTAAATACAGCACCTTTATTCTAGATCGTATTAAAAAAAGAGACGGGAGAGCCACCCAATTTATGTTATGCTGCAGTAGTGAATACATATGAATATACGGAGCATAGCCTGAGAGAGCCAGAAAATTCACCAAAAATTTCCTGACAAGTTGAAAAAAGTTATGTTATCATTGAAGGGTCATTTACATAAAAGAGAAAAATAAAACCCAGGCCACATGACTAGAGGCAGCCAAGGACAAAAACACATTGTTTCCAGACAAACCCCCATCAAAGACATATGACTGTGGACTCTGAAGTCAGAATATCTTCGTATTTTAAATTTCTATGAACACTTTCAAGAAAAGCTGGAGTTCTGCTATAGGATTTGCTACACGCTTTCCTCTACTGATTGATAACAAGAAGTAGCATTAGCAGTATTTTTCCCCCGTCGTTCCTCTGAAGCTAATGGAGTCGAGGATTTGTTACTTGATCTAGTGGCAATAGCTTTCCAATAGACATGCACAGAATCATTGATTAGTTTGTCCTCTCCTTGTTTGCGTTAGAACACTGTTCAATTTACACCAATTAAAGAATGCTTGGTTTGTGTATTGAAGAATAATTAAGGGATGGAATTCCCTATAGGCTACTAAAAATGACATCTGACTGGAATGGTGATTACAGCATGAAAGCAGCATTAGTATTTAAATAGTTTGACTGTTATATAAAATCATTACAGCACCTCACCATGAAAAAGAGCATTAGTTAATTTTGCCTATAACAAAATTAGTTGTATGTATTTGCCTGGTCACTTTAAGTAAATTTGACAAGGCTAATCTTACAGCAAGCATTCCAGGTTTGGTGGAAGGAGCAGATACAGCACTGTTTAAAGTAATCGTCTTGATAGATATGTGTATAATCTTCAACCAAAATACAAATATGCACCACTGAATAGCAGAGCTTTTCCAGAGATGTTTAAATCAAATTTAAACATTAAAAACACATTGGCTGCTGAAACTGAAAATCCAAGGGTAACTGGCATGTTAATTATCCAACAATCATGGTTTCACAAACTGTAAACACACAAGAAATCCCTACTTGGCCACCACTGTGGTTCTGCAACTTTTATCACCCTTTCCAACACTACATAAAACAAGGCATCAAGGAAAGCAAAGAGGCACAGCAAGAGGAGTCATTCTTGCAAGTAGGACTCCTCCATGAAATATCTCTGAGAATTAAAAATATTGGAGTAGCCTAACACATCCATGTAATGCCTCTTTAGAAAAGCTTGGTTTTTTTCTTTGAAGTAGAAGGTGGAGGACAGATTCATTCTTGAAAATATCTTTGAGGAAGGAGGGCTTTTCATCCCTGAACTTTCTCCTATGCATATTAAATTCTATCTCCCCACCTTGATTATAGTATCTACAGTAATGGTCTATACAAAACATGACAGTAGCATTACTGTAACATAAACTGCTTGGGGCCACTCCTAGAGTTTATTTACCTTTACATAGTCTACTTAAATATAGTGTGTTTGTTTTACTAAACTTAGATACAGTGGTATATTTTAGAAGGTCATCCTCCTGCTTCAAGACCTCACATTGCAGCTACTATCCTTCCTATGAGAATTTATGCAGTTCCACTTGAAGGTTGTCAACACACTTTTTAATTCATTAAATGGTTCTCTGTGAAGGAACATAAGACTTTTCCATTTAAGCCTCTAAGGGGTATAAGACTTATTAGCATGTCTATATTGTGCAATGAACGACTGTGTTAAAGATGCCTGAGTTCCCGATCCCAGGTTCCAAATGAGGTGATACATCTGCACAGCACAATATACCCTTATTTGAGAGGTCCAGCACCCCGGCCAATCTGCAACACCTCTTTACAGACCAAACCAGTCTTTGGTGCCATGCTGTTCTCCCGATCAAGCCTGCTTCTACAGGTGACTTGTGGATATCTTGACTGCATAGTATTCCACTGAGTGTATCTGCCCTAAAATTAGATTAGGGACAGTACACTTCATCACAGAGTACAACCACTGACTTTCCATGGAGTTTTGTTCCAACATTTAAAAAGTCTTCTGTTCTAGCTTTTGTTTTCATTTGCACAATTCTCACTTCTGTACCAGACCTCCTGTTGGGATCTCCTACTATAATCTGCCTGGCTAGACCTCGGGATTTCAGGAGTGAGACTAACGCTTCCTTTCAATGAATAATCTTCTTTTGCTGCAGGGCTGATATGAAGGTGTATTCTTCCCTCCACCCACGAGAAGAATGTCCATTAATTTCAATAGAAACTCGCCATGCAGAAAAGGGAGAACTGTGCCCTCGGGAACATTCATGGAAGATTAATGGTGAGGAGAGAAAAGTGATACAGTACAGGCAGAACAAAATCAGAACCCACCACACAAATAAAACCAGACAAGGGTTCATTTTTTAAAAGTCAGTCAGAACGGCAGGAAGGCTTTGAAAAAATCAGGGCTGTTTCAGTGCACTTTTGCATACATTGGCTTTCAGGAGACATGAATAGAAACCTAACAGTAACTGTTTTTTCATACCTCCTTTCACAGGTCTCACTGGCAAAGAAGGATTTAGCACTTAATTCCTGTACTTTTATGTGGCAAATTAGGAATTTGCACCTTAAAAGGAAATTGCTTTTCAAACTCCCATAAATTCTGGATTTTATTTTTTTTAAATGGTGGAAAACATTCCCTACCTTCATTCCAACACATAATAAATAGCACTCTCCATTACTTCTCCTCAGAAAGGTGTAGGAAAGTAGACTTGGCCAAAAAGAGGTGTTTATCGTTCCTTCTGAGGACATGCTAAAGGTCTAGAGTGTGCCCTTTACCACTTTGTCCCCTCAGCCTTTTTTATTTTAAACTCACACTTTGCTCTTTTCACCAAAATCAAGTGTCTGTTGAGGAAAATAGTGAACTTGAGGCTTGGTCATTTGATGAAGTAGGGCCTACTGGTACTGAATAACCCCTACTAAATTTGGAATATGAATAGAGTTGTAATGTATTTCATTTTTCAGCTTAAAATCAGCTAAAAGTAAAATCCATACACATTTTTGCCATCATTTTAGATAATGACTGGTTGTTTTGCAACTGCATCGAGACAGAAGGAGGTTGGTGAAGCAGACTGACACAGCATGGGAGCATGCAGTAGGCAGCAGTTGGTGACTCTCCAGAAGGAAGCACTGAAGGTGTGGTTGGTTCTGCTGCCTCTAACACAAAGTCCTTTCTCTGAGGGGCTTGAAAGTGAGGTATTGCCTGACAGAGTGGGACAAAGGACATGATCAAGCCACCTCTAAAAGACTTTTCTTCATGAAGACAAGACTGAAAGACAAGAAATTGCAACCCAGAAGCATGAAGAAGAGTACGCTCACAACACAGCGCTACGCTGGCAACTGTGGCTGTCAGTAAAACACCCCCTATTTCTGACTGTTGACACCCAAGTGAAGATAAGCTTACAAAAACGTTAGTACGTACCTTCATTTATCTTTCTGTTATTTCTGGCCCAGTTTCTTCCTCTACGCACTTCCTAGCACAACAAAAGGCTACAGGCAGGTGTTGGGATGGCACTGGTTTTTCTCATTTAATCTGTGAGGCACCATAAAAAGAAATCAATGATAATGTAGCATGCTCTGGATTTGTCTAAGCACAAGTGACTCAAATACTAGCATGTGAATTTAGTAAAGTTAGACTGTGGAGAGAAGATAAATTACAGCAGCAATTGAAGTTGAATGTGATAGAGAAATCCAACCAACAGAAGACTGTCTGGAAACAATTATTCAGAAAGCTGCTGACCCTCTATTTCTTTAAAGAGTTAAATATTTGGATCAGTTAACTGGCAGCCGCAATAATAGGCATATGCTCTAATCTTTGATCCATAGCTGAATTTGCAACTCTTTGTATGAGAAACAGATCACATAGATTTTCATATTTTTAAGGATCTATAGGGAGAAAAAGGAGATTAAAAAATGCTTTTCCAAGATGCCATTTTGAGATCACATGACTGCAGTGGGTCCCCCCAAGTACACTAATATTCGGAGCCAGTTGCAAGACTCACAGATTTTATAAATGGCTCTAAACTGTGACATTCACATATGAAATTTAGAACAGAGAATTGCAAGCTAAAGTTGCGCCATAGCTCTTCAGGGGTATGTACATCTGTCATTAAGTTCTCTTTTCAGCATCCAAATTTGTATAAGAACTTTCCTAAAATCTGAAAGACTCTAGAGGTGATAGATAAATCAGGAAAACTTTTGTGAGCAAATGAGGAACTGTTGTCCGGACTCAAATGCATGAGCAAGTAATAGATTTCTGCCAAGGTCCTGACACAATCTTAGCTTTGGCAAAATTTTCCAGTGTTGATGAAAATTCTGCAGACGTAAGATAACCGTGAATCACACAGTGGGTAGAACGGACGCTAACCAAACAATTCCGTTTGTGTTCAAGGTTCATTTCTTGCAAATCTGTTTTCTACACCAGAGGAAAAATATTTACTAATCACTCATTTTGTATCAAAACTCATGTTCTATGCCCCAGGAGATTTCTTCCACTTGGTAGTGTTCCCTCAGAAAGTAGCTGCTACTGACAGAAGTGAGCAGTATATTGAGTACTGTGAAGTGAAGAGGTAATCATCCCTGCAAATATTCTCAATTATGGGATGTTTCAACATAGTTTTTACTTGATTCGAAAAGAGCCCCCATTACTTTACAATAAGCTTTCTCTCTTGATTCACCTACACAACACTGATACCTGCAAAGAAGGTGATGGTAGTGATTGTTATTTGTTTATGGATATCTCTTATACATAAGAAACAAAAATGTGAATTACTGTATGGGACTATGCAGATATGTGCAAGGAAGGCAAGGCAAATGCACTCTCCAAAAAAACCCATCCTGTCTAGCTTTCTTATCGTTCCATGCAGTAAGTCATATAGGGACACAGATGAATGGTTGAGAACCTACAGTTTATTCTCTGTATCTTAACTTTGTACTGCACTACAAGGCCATTTGCTGAGATTTTGATCATGCACTAACTGGGATCTTAGCATGTCATTACATTCAGTCAAAATATTGGAACATAAAATAAGAACACCTATAGGTTATGAAAATTAGACCAAGAAAGTAGCATTTTTCTTTACGACATGTAAAGCAGAAAATCTGAGTTTCAGTAAAAACAGACTGGAAGTGAGATATTTGGGAGGCATTGTAATTATTGTGGACTACAGTAAAAGAAAAAAAATATATCAAATCACAATAGTAGAAGATTAAATTAAAAATGCCAATGAACCAAGACATTAACAATGGGATAATGTCACCTTAGTGATTTGATCTAAGGCAATCGCCTACATTCCTTCTGCAGTCATGACACAGAAAGAGAGATTCCACCAGCAACAGAGATCTATTTTACTCTGGACATCTGAGATACCATCCTAAAACAGACACATGAAATATCTGATCAAAGTGAGGTTCCATGTGCAGCTGACAGAGAAAGAAGAATCACCTGAGATTAGATAGCTAATTCTGAGATAGCTATAGTAAGTTGTAATGAATCCTGCTTTGGATATGAATTTCCAAACCTTGGGAAATTAAGGACCTAATTTATTTCTAAGGCTTTTCTTCTTTATTTAAACTGATGTGCTGTGCGTGACCATGTCCATTTGTATTTAACATAGATTTTGTAGGCTGAACTCTGATCGACAGCTCTGGAATTATGGATCTTGAGACATACTTAACATCAACCTAGAAAGGTTAGGAAGTTCAGGCTCTTTTATCTATTCCCAAATGCCAATGAGAAAGTAGAGCTGTTTGGTGTTAGATATTTCTTCTTCACTTGAAATAAGAAATTTAGAGAAATAGGATACTCACCACCCTTTTTGAAAGCTAGAACAACCTCAACAACAGCAGAAAGACTTTCATCATTGATGGATAAAGCCATGGAACTAGCTTCAGATATAGTTTCCCTATCTGTGCCTTAGGCAATAATAGTTAATGTCGATCTCATATCTATCCCATATCAAAGGCATGTTTGTCCATATCCCAAATCAGGTATAGGTATCTTTAGTGACTATAATACAAATTAAGCTAGTGTCTGGGGTCTGATTCTAGAAAAATACCAGGTAATGGTCATTAAACTTTATTGAAATAAGTTTTATCTCACAAAGCTCGTAGTGTTTGCAAACACATGTTTTCATAAAGCTAAACTTTTTTTGAAACATCTGGACTGAAGGCCACCTACAGTGTCCAGACACTAAAACAGGACACAGAGATATTTGCCCCATTTCTGGTGTCCTAGTTCTGTCCTTCGCAATCATTAAAGACTAGATTGGCCATACGGTGCTTTCTGTCTTCCTTAAAACAGAAACGGGGTAGGAAGAAGCAGAAATAGATATACAGAAGAAACAGGGGAAAAAAGAAAGGATTGCTGCAGCCCTCTGACTTCCCTTTATCAAAGGTAAGAGAGTAAACGGCTGTTCAGCTCTTGGCTGAGGGTCAGGCCATGGGCTAGGATATGGGTCCCCCTCCTCCTATATTGTAGCACTGAGCACTTGTCCATCCCTTTGCCATAACATATCAAGTGGTTGCTTGCCATTGTGCTGGAAGAGGGGGCTCTTGCACAACCAACTCTTCACCTGAACATCTTCCTAGCGACAGTGCCAGTTTGGATTTGGACAGTGAGGTTTTAACCCACCTTTGACAGATGCAGTGCAGAGGAACAGTATTGGGCTTAATAAAATAGCCAAATAGGATGTGATGAGAGTGACTGCAGTTATATGCAGAAATATCCTTCAGTAGAACAGCTAGAGAACACCAGCTGAAAGCCAAGCCTCACCTGCTGGTGAATATAAATCTTAGGCTGGGTTATGCACCAAAACGCCACAGAGATCCCCACAAAACCATATAAAGTGGGTCAGGAGAAGAGTGCAACAAGCTAACAGAGGAGTCAGATGAATCTCTTGCATTATGTCTGCTGCTGAGAGTCATGTAGAAATTCCTGTGCCAAAGGCACTTTGCAAAGAAAATCAGAGTGTGGCCTTTATACAGATTGAAGTCTCTAAGGAGGAAGTTGTAGAGTAACTTGAGAAACTCAAGTGCAGTAAATCACCACAACCGGATGGTGTTCATCTGGGAGTTCTGAGGGAAAATAAAGTGAAAAAAAGCCAAGATACTGACAAGGCGATGCCTTCTTCCCTTGGAAAATGCCGCAGCACAAGAAAGCTAGGAAGCCCTATTATGTTGCCTGTCTCCAAAAGGAGATGAGGAAAATCCTGGGAATTGCAGAGCTTTGAAGTTTCCCATAGTTTTAGGGAGCCCAAGAAACCAGTTCTGAACAGCAGTTCAAGAGAGAGTTTGTTGGACAGGATCACCCCATGAGGGTGTTCTTCCATCTCTCAAACCACTGAGGCTGTTACAAGGGAGAAAAATACCACTCTGTAGGACTGGAGTACCTTGAGAAAACAGTGGAGCAGCCTTCAGAGGGAGAGTGGGATAACAGGCATTTCTCAGAGGAAAGTGACTAAGTGATCCAAAGGTTCAAAAGATTTTGCAGAGGTCACCTATAAGCAATTGCCATAGAAGACATTAAGAAATAAAACTGTGAAAAATGTCTTGAAGATTATTTGTTCCTAGAATGAATTCCAAATCAGTCTAGAGGAAATTAATATGGGAAGCATTTCTATTTCTAGTGAGTGAAAAAGTGAACACACAGTAGAAGGTATTAAGACTGGTGTCATAACAAATAAAAGACTCTGAATCCCAAACCCTAATGCATTCAAATCAGCATATCCAGAATCCACTCCAAGATCTGGATCCAAGTAACACATGTGTTTCCCATCTTAAAAGCGGACAAGAGTTCCTGAACTCCTTGAGCTGAGGTTTGAATACGTCGTATCCAAAGACTACTGCTCCAGCCTACATGACAGTTACGTACGAGATAGTGGGGGCGGGAGGAGTGCGTGTGTACACATAGCATGTGAAGGAAGCAATTAAATGTAAACTCAAAACAATTTGAAAAGTGATTCATGGCAGAAAGAGCTCTGATGTAGAGATTACATTACGTGAGCATTTGCTCTTGATATTAACTTGCTGCACCTAGCTGAAAGGGCAGAAGATTATAAGTAATAGGACAGTGGGAATTTTGCTGGGTTTGGTGAGCTCACTTGCAATCAAACATTTCCAATTATTTGGATTTACAAGGCTTCATACCCTTTCACTTTCTCTCCTAGGCTTTTTTTCAGTTCCTACAGGCCCAATGCACTAAAGGCAAAGTTGCATCAGTTTTAATTCACTCTGTCTCTTTTGAATTCATTAGATTTTGAAAGCTTTCAAAGTAAGTCAGGGGTAGGAATTAGACAAAATATAGAAAGTGGGACATTTCTGACTGCCTGGTATGTTTTCAGTGTCTAAAAAGGAAAGCTTTTTTTTTTTTTTCCTTTTTTTAAGCAAACTGTAGGAGGGTTTGTAAAAATAGATACTTACATTTGCATACTGGGACAGATCCTCAGCTGCCATGAAGCATTATTGCTTCATATTGCTTCATCTTCTTGAACAGAGATAACCCTGACCATCACAGCTGAGAACCCGCTTCTCACAAATGTACATATATGTGTGAAATATGTTTAGGATTCTGTATTTTTCTGAATGTATAGAAACTGCTTCTTCATCCAGGTGCTTTTGCCTGCTCACTAAGTTGTGGGTGTTAAAAGTTCCTCTGTTTTTAACTGGGGGTGGTATCTTCAGGGAGGCAGGGTGAGGAGGAAGGATGAAGTGTGTGGAGAAGGATGCGTGCACAAAGGAACCAGCACGAACAGAGAATCCCAGAGAAGAAAGTGGAAGAGAGAAACAGGAACAAAAAATTATATCCCATATAACCATGCTTTGGTCTAAGGGCATTATGTCATGACAGCAACTGAAAACCAAGCAGTATCTATATTCAGAGGAGTGGGGAGTTAAACTGTGACTGAGCAGCAGCCATGTCTTTTGGAAAACACCTCAGGTGTTTCTTGTTAAATAGCAAGCATAGCAGGAGACCTGTCATTGATAGCAAGGTGGAGAAAACGCCCTTCCGCACTCAGCTGTGCTGTTGCTGGATTCATGTAACACAGGATAGAGAGTACATGTCACATCAGAGAGTGCTGAGCGGCGTCAAAAGCCACCTTCACTCTTTCCCCCTCAGTTTCTCCCTGTGTGAGAGTCGGGTGAATAGCAATGGGGAGCGACCGTGTGTTGCTGCGTGCTTCTGCCCACACAGTGGGACCCTGGTAGTGATTCAGACACTACTGGACTCTGGACATATAATGTACGCAGAATATCCATAATAAATAATAATTACCACAGTAGGGGGCAGCAGCCAGCTGTGGAGGAAAGTAGGGCCAGCTGCTGGAAGAGATGTTAGGCGCTGGCTGAGCATGCAAGCTGGGCACTGGGGAGGGTGAGAGGGCCATGGCTGGGAGCCAGTGGCAGCTTACTGCCAAGAAGAGGGAGATAAAAGCACAAAAGAGGTTCACCAGAGGAAGCTGCTCTTGGCCACCCCTCAGCAATGGGTAGCAGCCCTGGTCCCGGAGGAAAGGCTGATGGCAAACAAGGGTATTGCTAGCCAGAGTGCTTGGCCCACACTACTCACATGTACCATGCTGAAGCTAGCAGGAGGGGTATCAATAAGCCAAGCAAGCCTGCCGCAGGGAAGCAGACCTGCACAAGCCTTCTGGTTTCCGAGAGACCCGTATCTCCTCCAGAAACAAGCACAGCCTCATCCTGTTCCCCTCAACATCTCCCCAGAGGCACCTCCAGCTGAAACAGGGTCAATACTCCTAAAAAGAGGCAGTTCCCCAAGAGACACATAGGCACCTCGTTAATGCTTTTCTGAAGCACCCTAATGCCCAGGTCTCCTTGATTTCATTTGTAGAGAAGTTTCCAGGCAGTTCTGAAGATCCTCAAACAGCAGCATTTTTAGCTGCCTGAATTCCTGTGAAGGTCTGACGCGTCACTTGGGGTCCCCAGGTGATATGGTAAATGAAAAACTATTTTGGACACACTGCACACACTTAGTCCAGTGCTGCATCTAAAATTTATCACAGATTTAAAGTATTTTTCTAACCACCCTGAAAAGTAATTTCTAAGACCAAATCAGTTCACCAGCCTAATTTTCACAAGGTTGTTCATGGCATGCTCCCCACATACTGGCTTCTCAGCAAAGTCAACAGCATCCCAGGGTAAGCTCCTCTATTTGCCCCATATGGAATACTTAACTATTTCAGCAGCACAGCATAACAATTAATTAGCGCATGTTCTGTGCAGTAATTATAACAATGTGGCACATTTCACTTGAATTTAGCTTAGTGAAATTTAGCTTTACTTATATTCATGTCTTATCTTCAAGCTTGCTTTCTGTGACTTTTTATGTTTCATTGAGTTCAAATGCAAATAGATAAACTCTGTTTGCGCTTCCTTGCAAAGGAGGAACATGTTTATTTCCAGATTCTATACGCATCCACCAGAAAAAGTCACACAGGACAACTGAAGTATTTTTCTGCTGTGTTCCTAGTTGGCTGAGCATAGTGGGTGTGATGTGGGTGACGGTAAAGGGAAGTCACTTTTTCTCCATTTCTTAATACAGAGGCTGAGTGATTTTTTTTGTCTCAGTAAAAAGAAACAGCTACTGTCTGGATCTTGGGTTATATAGCCCACAGGAGAGCAAAAAAACCAATAGAACACAATCTAAAGCAAATAGGGCATAGTATCAAGGAGAAACATCCATCATTTTTGCAGGTAGTAGCCAAGAATAATCCATTTGTGAGCTCAAATGCAAATTCACAGGCAACAAAGAGCCTATGTTGAATATATATACTGTTCAAATGTAAAGAACCAGATTCTTTCGGAATAACTTTAATCAGAATATCTGACCTTAAGAACCAACCTCAGTTAAGTGCTGGCAAACACCAAGATTTGGAAGGAAGTTAGGGGTGTCGCACTATTTTGAAAGCTCTGTTTTGAACCAGCTGTCATTACGAATGTCTGCTGGTACCCCGTCTTAGCATACAGCCTGTCGCTGTTGAGCGTAATGGGAATGAGCCAATGGAGTGTATTGAGCTACGCTTTCTTGCATGTCTTTATAGCTCAAATTACCCCTTCACACAGCCATAACAGGTAATCTTTGAATCTATTTCTGCCACATTCTAATTGCTTCCATTTAATTTGTGTATATGTCTCTCTATGTGTGTTTGTATATACATATATGCATATTTATATGCACATATGTACATTTGGACATCATTATTAAATGTAAATTTGCATATTGTCACAGATTATTGCTATGTTCATCACAGATTCTTAGAGTAACTGGCTTTATTGTACAATAAAACAACAGTAGAAAATTAATGCCGTCTTTAGAATAAATAAGAAACACAGGACTCACTATACCATATATGTTTAATGGTTTGGACATCTCAGTGCCCACATGAAAACAAGGAAACATATATTGCAATAGGCAGTATAATTATTTCAGCAAGGAATATCCATCCCACACTCCTAGAAATATGAGATTCAGCATCACGAGATCTTAGCATTATGTCATCAGCTGCATGAGTTTCACAGCTTATCTTTCTGATTTTATGTTACAGGGGTAAACTCCAACAAAAATGTATAACACTGCCAATTTAACAGCACATTTATGTTAATACTAGCTGTAATGATTTCAAGAAGGTGAAGATCAATGTTTCCGCACATGTGTTCACTTACGCATATATATGTGTACACATACATGCACATATAAATGCATGCATGTATGCGTGCACTATGTATATAAACTGTCTTTAGAGATGCCATTGTTTTAAAAGGTTGATTCCAAGTACATTAAACTTGAAAACAATGTGCCATACAGTTGACCAATTTAAAGAAGCCCCTGCTAGTACATGGAAGACCGAGCTAGCTGATATCATTAAACATCATCAGATGAGGCTTCAGGTAGCTGAAACGTTCCTTAATGAAAATTTAAAGAGAGCAGATTAAAATTATATTCCTCCAATACAACAGAACACAAAGGTAAAGACATTCAATTACAACCAAGATCTCATTTAGCAGTAAAGGAATGCTGTTTGTTGATCAGAATTTATTGCCTGAAGTGAACAGCTAGGTTTGTGACTATGCTTATAATTACTTTCTACAACATACCCTTCTAACACTCAGATATAGTCATGGAAGATGGCATCTTCCATAATTTTTAGCCTGTGATGTCCATGACCAAGAGTTAGAAAATCTCAACCGTAACAAAGATTTTTTTTTTTTATCTGCACTACTCTTATCTCCTAATATTGTGAGAAATAAAATAAATCTATAATGGCATGTATTTGGTTTTTTTGAACCACTAGGTTAACTGTTTTAACAGGGTTTTCTTGGCCAATTGAATAAGTGGCACAAGGGAAGTGCTTTGAGCTGGATGCTACCTGTGTGTCTGTCCAGACTACTGGCAGCTTTCCCTAGGCACATCAGGAGAGGGTTTCAGTGAGAAGACATTGAGGGTGCTCAGCTCTGTACTGGATCTGTCATTAGTTCAGAGAAATGCATTAAATGCTTTAAAATCTCAGAACTAAAAAAGACACTGACAGGCAGGAGTGTGACAAGAGGAAAGAAGGAATAACCAGGAGACTGAAAGGACTGATTTGTTAGGGAAGATTATACAATCTAAATAGCTGTGGGTTGGTTTTATGCTAACTAAACACAGTAGTTAAAAGATACTGGAAGAAAATTGCATCAGTGAAGGAAAATAAGGAGTTTGCAGTGGGATGTAACTAGAAGAAATATGATGATGTTAAGAAAGGGAAAAAAGAAACTTCTGACAACAAGATACTCTAGGCAGCACAATCTATCCCTGGGGACATGACACCACTTACGACATTTAATCTAGGCACACAAAACAACCGAAAATATGCCATAGGAAACAACTTACGATGTCAGGGAGCTGTACTGGACGACCTAAAGGGTACATTGCTAATTTGTGTGCACCTGTTACCTGTAATTTTCCTTGCTTGTATGGCCAGCTTGTTGTTACTTGTGTGTGTTTGGTATCTCTGGGCTCAATCCAACTCATGCTGTAGTCAGCAGAAGTTTCTGACAGGAGCAATAGGACTTCAATGTCTTTTCCATGTCTTTGCTGTTCTAAAATGAAAAAACAAAACAAAACCAAACCAAAAAAAGCAAAACACACCAGACTGTTCTGCAAGAACTGTTATTGTATATTGTGTATGAATGTATATGCAATTAAACCAGATTGGTCCCTTAATATTTCTTGGATATTTAAACCTGTGTTTAGCCTTTGAGGTATCCCTGGTAATGTGCATTTGCTTTCATACAGTGGAGCCAAAATGTTTGCTATGGAAGAAACTTACAGCTCATCTAAAAATACCTTCTGATGAAAAACTGCTTTGGTCACAGAAGAATGAAGAAGATTCTCTACACTAAAATAAATATATATATAAAATACAGAAATGTGTTTTTTCTATTGCTAAAGCAGTAATGCAACTGGTGAAAGAAGCAAACAATGAATTCTGAACTCACGACTGTAGTTTTCAAATAGTTTTACCCAATATCTGAGCGTATATGCTCAAATGGTGCTTAAATTCCAGCTCACTTGCAGGTAGGGAATCACTATGTTGTGGCAGCTGAGTGTTGGCCCCTTGAGAGGCACAGATTTCTGCGTAAGTGGGGCTGAATGTTCAGGGGTCAGGGCTGTGTGTTAGTGTTGTCCATATATCTAACAGCAGGTATTGCAAATCTTTAGAACAGTGTTTCTTGAAAATACTAAACAGACTTTTTGGTAGCCAGTATTGAGCCTGTGGCTATACTGCTTCAGGCTGTGATCTTGTCAGCTTTTACAAGATAAGTAGGGTCAGGCAGGGTCAGTGCTTGGATTGGTAACTCTAAGGAAAGGCAGTAGCTGCAGGAAGTGTCTTAGGCAATAAGAATAGATGTAACTCTTTTCCCTGAGCTTTTTCTAATACCCTGATGAAGGTGTAACACCCAGCTGTGACACAAGAGTGAGATCCTCACCCTCTGCAGTCATCAAGAACTTCATTTTCAAAAGGGTCATCCCTTGACCTGGCATGGAGGTGTGTGGTGCAATAAACAGAAGACCACAGAACTCAGGTACTGCTTGTATGTGTGCATGGTCCTGGTTGTAATGTAAATGCAAGGTCCTAACACGTTTCATCAGTAAGGGGTAACAGGTGAACGACATTTCTGACATCTTTGGGAATGCTGGCAACTCCAGTTAAGTCTTTTGTTTTGTTTATAAAACAAAAGACAAGTCTATTAAGCCAAGACCTTGCGCACCAACTTTCAGCCTCACACATTTCTACAGAAAGCATAGAAGGGTTGATAATTAAACCGTTGCCCAATGGTCTACATTGCCAAGAATTTTAAATTGTAAGTTAACCAATTTCTCTTCTAAAGTTCAAACAATAAATAAAATTCTATGTGAAAAATGGAGCCTTTTATTCCTTTGTCAAAATCTGATCAGAGTAAACTACAGATGTTAAAAGGCACTGTAGTTCAAAGAATTAAAAAGAATCTTATGGGGTTTGTATGAAGAAAAGAGTTTTAGAGAATAATATGGAAAATATTATAATGCTATTATATAAATCAGTGGCACATCCTTACTTTGAATACTGTCTTCAAATTTGGTCACCTCAACCCTGAAAAAAAGAAAGTAGGAATAGAACAAGTCCAGAGAATGGTGATAAAAATGATAAAAGCGGAAAGGATGGGAAATGTCTTGAGAATAAAGAACATAAGCACCAGCTTCTCTCTCAGAGAAGATTCACCCTTGTGGGACTGCAAATTCTACATGAACCCTCTCCATAAACTTGGAACAAGTGCTGTTGCCTGGGACAATGTAGAAGATATCCTTGAACCCTAGCAGTTCTTCTGGAAGGCTTTGGGCCCTTGCACGAAGCAGACATTGAAGATATTTTGCTCAGTGTACCCTGTTCTCCTTAGAGGACTTGTAGCCACTGGAAGCTAACATGACCTATGGGCAGAAGACATGATACAGAGCTACATATTATTTGTTTGCTGACTATATCCTAATTTTTATATTTTTTTTTTGTCTCAGTGTTAGAAACTTCATTTTTCCATACCTTTTTTTCTTTCAGACTTTGGATGGGTTTTTCAGAAAAGCATAGGTGATTCAGAGGTACGAATCCATTGACTTGCCTGACAATCTTTCTAGTTAAATCACTCAGCTCCCACGAAAACGTGCCATTTGTCTATTCAAATAGCTTCAGCCCTGAAGGGCTTGCACAGCCTCTCTCACTTTGTGCAATGGGATCCCCAGGCTTCGTCAGAGCTCTACTTAAGCATGACTATAATATAAATAACATTTCGCCCTCGTGATCTTCCAACCTAATTAGCAGCAAAGGAAAAAAAACCCAAACCTTTCCTACCCTGCAAGGTGAAACGAAGAGGTATCAAATTTCAAATGGATAAGAGGTATTGTTTTTCCAAACAATGTGCAGTTAATTAATGGAACTTGCTGCTACTCAGATAGTACTGAGAGAAACAGCATCATATTTGTAAGTAAGGAGACATTTTAGGCATAAAAGCAAATCTTCACACAAAGTTCAGATTGGGTTCAATTCCGTAGCATGTATTATGCAGAAGATCAGATTAGATGATAATAATGGTTGCCCCTAGCCTTAAAAAAGTCTGTGAGAGTTTTACTAGCTGCTATTATGTGATAACGCCTAATCATCCCAGGAGTTCTTGTCATATGCCAGTCAACAGACAAGGCTAGGAAGGCATTTTTGTCCATAGTAAACTCTTATACTGTTAAAGACACAGCAGGGAGGAAGAGTGTTCTTTCACATTGTCTGGTATTGGCCTCTGCCAAGTAAAGGCATTTTAGGATTGACCAATGCCGGTGACCACTAAGAAGCAGCCAAGCAGGAGTACTACTACTCTAAGAGTCAGTGTGGAACCCCACTGAATATCTATTTATGGGAACTGAGTGACCGTCAAACCTACGATGGATCATCAGAGTAGGTATGGATTCCTACCCTGGGCCTTCAAAGGATCAGGAAAGACTAGGAAGCTTTTCAAACTGCTGCCTGTTCACATCTCTTTCTAGAGCTGAACAAACTGTTTTCCCCCTAGTCCTGTGTAGGAACCCTGGAGGCAGCAATCACATTCTTGCTAGCATGGTGTGCCTTAAGCCCTGTCTGCAGATCAGGAAAAAGGAGACCAAGATCAGTAACGTCTTGGGCAAGAGGTCTTGAGGAAGCTGGGGAAAACAAAGGCTCAATGGCTGCAACTAGCCTTATCTTTTGATCTGGATGACAGCACACCCTGGAGTACTAGTCCATTACTCAGACCAGCACCTCTTCAGAGTGTCCCCTATCCCTGTTTAAACCCAGACCCACCTACAGAGACATCTTCAGCTGCCCATGGCTCAATTATACCTCTGAACATCAGAAGCACAGCAATGTTCCTCATGGGCAGGTGTAGTCTGCAGTGCCTCTGTCATTCTGTTCTACTTCAGATATCCTCAGATGAGGACAGAGACGAGGAGATCTCATTTGTCCTAAGAAATGTTACCTTATTGTGATGACGTACGATAGATATCTGGTTCATCTCTGAACTGTTAAGAAGATGTTAGTGCTAACATGGTACCATGAAAATAGAGGCCTTTTTTTTCATGACTGCACTTACCTACAACTTCAGACATGTTACAGGCCCCACAAGAAATCAGGGGGGATGTCTTCTAGGGAATAGCTGTGCTGGAGTCATTTCAGTTGTGGGAAGTTGTTTCAGGCTTGTGAGTCGGAAAAGCTCTTTACTGAGGAAAAAAAAAGGAAAAAATTTAAAAGGAGCAAACCACTTACACTAGCAGTTTTACACCAGCAATCTGTACTTTTGTATAAAGACAGAGCACATGCATACAGTAAGCACAAAACACACAAGCAGTTGTGATTCCAAGATGTTT
Organism: Psittacus erithacus; assembly: GCA_009867235.2. NCBI lineage: Eukaryota > Metazoa > Chordata > Aves > Psittaciformes > Psittacidae > Psittacus > Psittacus erithacus. Next base: position 43,673 of record WYDI02027800.1, read on the forward strand.
GTAATGGCAAGTTAGATTGTAAATTATTTCTTTAGGGGGGAGAAAGCGCAGTGGAAATAATGTATACTATTCATAAAAATGATTGTCCTGTTCACTTGTATACCTCTGTAATTTATTCCGTAACAGCTTTTTACTTCAAAGAAATCACTAGCTAATGACATCTCAAACTTAAAAAAATCCACTTATTCACAACCCTGTCCCTGAGGGAATTCCCGCGTGTTATCAGAAATTTTTCCAAAGATCATTAACAGATATTACAAACCAATTCAAACTGAATATTTTCTTTGCAAATTACTTTTAACTTTAGAGCTATTGAAAAAAGACATTGAGTGATTTAATTTACTTAATCTGTCTACAGATTGCAGCTATGTGCATATCCTGTGATTGCATTTCCAACAAAAAGCATATATAACTATCCTTAATAGAGATATTTTTCTAAATTATCGTATAAAATCAGTAAGATCTCTGAAGATATTAATGTTTACTTTTTCATTTAGAAAATTGCACTCAGGAAAGAAATGGGCACCTTTATTCTGTGTTTATCTTAGAAACAATAACACACTATAATACTTATTTTACCCGCTATTTTAATTAAAACTCCAATAATCATCAGGTCTGTATATCCTTTGAGGATATGTTCTACTGATTTTTCTGAAAAATCACTGCATTTTCATTAGGCTGTGAAGCCAGTATTTTAGAAACCCCTTACACAGCAATGAGTATACCTAACGAGACCCTCTATCTTGCACCAATCCAAAACAGCAAAACATACAGCAAGCTAATTCAGCAGAGGAAGGCTGGAGAATGTATCTTATTCTCCACCCTATTGCTTTAAACTCCTTCCAGAAAACCTTATGTATATCAGCACCACTTCTGCAGGAAGTATGGAAAACATCTTCCCCCATCAATATTTAGCATATAGCTTCCTGGGTAGGGTTCCTGCTCTCTTCACAGATAAGAGACCCTTAGGGCTTGGACTCCTGAAGCTCAGGTGGACTTTGCATGCATTTACTTTGAATGACAGTGAAGGCAGCTGCTGTACTTTGTGTACTGCTCAGTCCTGAGCATGTGTTACACATACTCTGCCAGTTTGTTCTTTGTAGACATGGGGGCAAAGCAATGCATAGTTTAAGGAGGTGAATCTGGAGTAGTTACTGGGAAGTTCATCTGTGCTGAGCTGGTGATTCTCTGGCTCGGGCATTAGCAGAAGAAAGATTTTAGACGTCTTAAGATCTTTGATTTAGAAAAAATGGGGGTGATGAACTTGGAAGAGTGTGGACTGGGGTCCTGGACTTTGACATCCATGTTCCACATAAGTCTCAGTCTTCTCTTTCCTGGCTTTGGGCCCAGAGATGGCTATTCAGATAAAGAAACAGATTTGTCACAGCAAATAGGTGACTAGACCTCTTTTCACATCTTGCTTAAAATGGTGGGAGAAGTGTGAAGAAAGAGTGATAGAGGTCTTGCAGATGGTAGTTACTGTTGCAGCTCCCTCAGATGTTCCACATCTTCCCATCAGCTGGGTCAGAGGCCTGGGACCAACCTGAAGACCTCTCCGTTCCCAGTGCTTCTGAACTCTCAAATTGCTACTGTTTCCCTTTCCTGGGTTACCCCAAAAGGCTCTCACAGTGAAAAGAATTTTTTTCCCAGTGCACCAAAAAGCATGGGGTCAGTTAACTTGAGCTAATTTTGTAACTGCATCAGAAGCTGAAAAGATTACTGAGCTACCTGGAGATCCAGGTTTGTCCCGTGAACGTTGAGAGACCAGAAACCTTTACAAAGGTCCTACACCATTAAGTTGACAAGTTGTTCCTTTCCACCATCCCGTGGTGGTGGGTGGCCATGAGAAAGGAGATGGTGTGGCTACTATTGAGCAAGGAGTATCTGCACAAGTTACTGGATTGGTTTTAACCCACACTACGCTCAGTTAAATGCAGAGGGAAGATGGTAAGTTGTTCCTTCTCCTGGTAAAAGTACAGCCTCTCAAACGCGTCATATTCCCTCTCGTCATTCACTCTCATGACCTGCTCAAGATACTTCCCTGGTCATGGTCCAAACCCCTTTAATGGTCCAAAGCCATAATAATGCTGTGGGTGTCAGTAGCTGCCACTGTGAAATCCTACTGCTTTTTAGGATGCCCCTTTTTTAGAAGTGTCTCCCTCACACAAGTGCAACTGGCATTGCAGTGTTAGTTCAGAAGACGGACCCAGAAAGCCAGAGCCCAAATACATTTGACAGTGGCTTTCTCTTTGCACTAACAGTACAATCTCCCATGCATAGTCAGGTTCAGGGATGAATTCAGTTCAGTGCTGGCGCATCCTCCCCTCTTGCATCCCTGCCTTCCCCCCTCTCAGGTGCCTTGTGTGGCTTGTATTTCAATGCAACCAGCCTTCCCATGCTCTGGGCTCCATCTGCGTTGGGACTGGTGGCAGGAGCCATCACCGTGCTTCCGTCAGGGGTGACATGGACTTTCCACCTGCCTTCAGCTGCCAAACTGGCACAGCTCCACCGGCCGTGGCGGCTGAGCGCCTCTGTTGCCACTCAACCCGGGACATCTCCATGGAGTCTGATAACACATCTGCTAATTAATGCCAGTTGTGATCACTGGTCAGATCCTCAACAGGGATAAATTGACATGGTTCCATTTAAGCCTGTGACAATTAGTGACAGCTTTGAGCTGACCCCGTGGTTTTCTTTATAACATGAATATACGTCTTGCTGAAAGTGAATAAAACCCACCAACTAATTGCATATAAACTACCAAACAATCAGAAAATGAAAGTATTGTCAGTAACTCCCAGCCTGGGCCAAATTACAATTGTGACAAAGAAGTGATAGCCCCAGATATATTAACAACTCTCTGAGCTACCCAAGCTCCTTATAATAAAAATAATTAATAATAATAGATGTTCTTCTGGATACATTCACCTTTCTGTAAGGAAAGCCTAATGAGTCTGTCTTTTAAAAAAGAGACTATCAGGAAATTCAAATGTGATTCTATTAACTTGTAAGAAAAGCTTTTTACATTTTAACAATCGAACAGATCAAATCTATTCTTGAATTCAATTTTCAAGTCTCATAAGCAACACCAGTAAGTGCAAAGGAACGGTCCAAGAACTTTCTCAGGATTCTTTTTCTGCCTTTTGTCAAAATTTTATTTCAATCAATACTTTCACTCTGTTAAGTTGTATCACTAGTCCTCTCAACCAGAGTAAGCAGAGCTGTAGTAGGCATTAAATCCTAAGCAGAGGCAAGTAAGGCACTCCTGGAAGCAAAGCAAAAGTTTGATAGGTTGTGTTAAAAGGAACTGGTGATATTATTACAAATTCTTATTTGTTAAGCGCTGACAATATGCTCAGTTCTGCTGATTAAGTTCTTCTGAGCAAGTTCTACTGATTAGCTTATAAGGACAACACAGTGTACTACAAAGAAGATATGTGACAGCTATCAAGACTTTTGCTTTCAAGGCTCACTTAGCAAAACAATTACATGCCAGTTATGCAGGTTTTATGAAAAAAAAGAGAGGAAATGCATAAACTGAGTAAATACCATGACTTTTGTGTTCACTAATTTTCTTACTCCAGATCTCTCATTTCAGTACTGTCTGACAACCTCAAAGTTACACTGAGATTTGAGGAAGATCTAAAGCCTCATCGCTGCTTATATTCAGTTTTAAAAATCATGCTATATTAAAGGCAAGCACATAGGTTGCATTATAAGGATCTGTCTTTGGATTTGGGGCTCACTCCCTGGGAAGGGCAGAGATGGCTGAATGGGGCCATCTCTGTCTGTCCTGAGACAGACAAAAATCTGAGCAACTTCAGACTCATATGCACATTTCCTTCATGCCACAACACAGATCGAAGAGTTAGCCAGTCTCCACTCATACAGTGGAGACCTGGTCTTAGAAAGACTTTTAGGGGTTCAGGTGCCAAAAGGGAGCATCTTTCCTATCCTGCTGGGTCCTTGCTAAGCTGTCAAGTTTGTTTCTCTAGTGGACTTATTGTTAAGTCTCTCCACCCTGAGCTATGAGCACATTTTTGCAGAGCATCTAGCAGTTGGGATGTTATGCTGGTCTACAGCCATTGGAGCAATTCTGTTCCTGAGAGACCAGGTGAACTTTCTGCCTGTTTTACATCTACTTTAGCATGTAAAGGTATCACAGCTTTTCCCTCCACCCTTACCCTCAGATCATTTATATACAGTTTACCTCCAGGGTGGCAGATTCCCAAAACCAGGCATTTGATGGCAAAATAATGCAAATACATCTGTGTGCACATGGCAGGGGACAGGACTGAGAACTGCTCTAAGAACCACTGGCTAAATTTGCACGTCAGGAGGGTGCCAAACAGACATTGTCCCTTGCCCTAGCCAGGCAACACCTAGGCTTTCTAACTGCAGCGCTGCCAGAGCTCCAGCTGTGCAGATGTTCTTAGAAGAAAAACTCCCTTTTGTCTGCTGCTATCCTCTATACTGCACAGTTCCCTAAATCCCGCCAGTGCGCTGCTTTTTTTTTCTGTAGCTGACAGAGAGAAGTGAGTTCTTATATAAATCCTTTGTGTGAAGATCAAACTGCGTGCATGTAGAACTATTATTTTTTTAGGGGAAAATCTGCCCTAAAATAATCATTCCATGTTATCCCTGCAGAGCGTCTGCACTGCCTTTTAAAATGCATCCAAGGCCACCCTCAAGAACAGACAACACTGGCAGACAGCGGGCTGCCCCTGAAGTCTCCATGCATGTGGGGAGGGCAGAGCATGGGCAGGCTGGGGCAGGATCAGGGTCAGGGGCAATGCAGCTGGAAGGGGCTGTAATCTGAGTTGCTCCTTGCAGACAATGTCAGCCTTTGTACTGAAAGAAACTTGTGGGGCAATGCAGGAACCGGACAGGGGCATGTGAAAAAGGTGTTTCTTTACCTAGCCAGCTTGGACTTCCAGCATCCAGCTGACAGGGCCTGAGGTTTCAGTCCACTCTTGCAAGTTAACGTTAGTTTACTAATGGAGCAAGGAGTGGAGCATTTGGTTGAGAAAACATAGCCTTTCATTCATAAACTCGAAACCTTTGTAATGGAGAGGAGAATCAGCAAAAATGATCAACTGATTACGGTACTACTGGGAAATTCTTTAAAAAAAAAAAAGACTAAAGAAGAAGGTCCCTAACTGGCAATAGAACAGCAGATTTAGGATCAAGTGCAGTGTGGCTTGGTGTTTAACTATTAAACTGTTTGATTACCAACTAGAAAAATGACCAGATACTAGTATAGTGAAGCCCCAATGTGTGACACCAAGAAGTAGCACAGCTCACACTAGCGGCTTATGTTTGTGAAAGCCTTCCTCCCTCCTTCTTTTGCTCTTTCTGTTCTTTCTCCCTTCTTGTGCTCCTGATTTGCTTGAATACAACACAGCTGGGTTTTACAGCCAGCCCTAATTTTCCCAGAAGGTGCAGCCCTTAAAAAGCAGCACAGGTTCTTTTACTCAGCACCATAAAAACGGACTTGCACTTCACTGTGACCATCTAAAGGATGGATGAACCAATTCCATTAAAATAAAAACATTCTACTAATGCTCTTCCTCAGCAAAGTTTCTGCCAAAACTGGAACTAAACCCTAATCTAACCTTTATTAAAGGGGAGAAAAATCAACTTCCTTTTATTCCCCCTTTCATTTTCTGCTGCTGCAATTTTCTGAATTTCAGGCAAGCCCATGACCAAGAGCTGCAGGGCCAAAAGGGGCAGGATGTGCAGTATTCCTGGCCCAAATGGAAGCAGGAAATACTAAACATCTTGCAAGGAAGCCTGTTCTCATCAGGTTTATAGCCCAGCTTTTTCCATCAAAAGCAGTGAAGATGGTACAGACACTGTTCAGAAATGCATCCAAGCATATGGAAGTATATCTACACTAATCCTCCTTTTGAGCTTCATCCAGCACTAAATCAGAGCCACACTGGACAGAGAAATAATGCAGTAACTTGTGAAAAAGCATGTCTCCTCCTTATTAGGATGGGAAAAATTAAAGAACATGACTCACTTTTCTCCTTAAAAGCTGTTGAAGGAATGTTAATAGCACAAAGTCAGGTACTTTAATTTGCCTGCCCTGTGGCTATACATCCCCAAGTACCACAGGCTACATGTGCAGGGCAGTCACTGCTGACACAACATCTGGAGCCTCGGAAAAGTAACAGGATAAGTGCAAGACTGACAAAACTCACCTGTGAGGCTGTGAAAACACTTCTTTGCAGGGTTAACCCACACGGCGCTCATCACGCTGTGACCACAGCCACCGCCTCAAGATGTCCCCTGAAAGCATCACTGCCAGAGGTCAGGGGATGGAAGGGTGCACAGCCTTATTTTCCCAGCCAGAACACAGGGTGCTCTGTCTGTGGGAGGAAAAGGGCTTTTCTGAGCTCATTGGAGGACAAGAGGGCCCTATGGCTGCGGCAAGGCCCGAAGGGTGTGCCATCGGCGCTGGCTTGGACTTGGGAACAGAATAGGCAGCACAGTGACATCCCACTCCCCATCACAGGCTTTAGCTTAACCTACTGAAAGCAAAAGCTACGGAAAAAGCTGCAAGATGAGATCTGTACCAAGTGCTTGAGATGCTCTAGCAGTAGTAGCACATGCTGAACAGGGCTAGGGTCTTTCATTGTTCTTCCTCCTATGCTGAAGGGAAAAAGAGAATTTTCCAACAAGTGCAACTGTGCTCCACAGCCTCCAAACACCGCTGTCTGGACCTCAGACAAGGGACAGAAAGATGGGCTTTCAGCAGAGCTTGCTGCTGGAGTGCTGATGGGTTAGGGAGCTTTAAAAGAGCTGTCAGCTGACAAAACAAGGTGGGTAGTTATGGATACAAGTTAGGAGAGTGACAGGAAAAAATAAATACAGCTCCACGCACATAAGCACATACACGTGCAGAGCCAGCCTACCTACCACTTGCAAACAGACTATTGTTTCCACACATAAACAGCTTCAACCTAGATTTTTCTTGATCACATTTATTGCCCGTTCCTGATTAAAACTGGAAGAAATCATATTTGTCTCTTTTCTTAAAAAAAGAAATTATTATATGACCCAGAGGAAAACCCTCTAAAACACCCAGTTCTTCAAAATTACTGACCAGAATCTCATCTGGCATAACTTAGGCTTTTTATCATAGGATCAGAGTCACAGAATAGTTTGAGTTTGAAGGGATCTTGAAGCTCATTCGATTGCAACCTCCTGCCATGGGCAGGGGCACCTTCCACTACACCAGGTTTCTCAAAGCCCCGTCCAGCCTGGCCTTGAACACTGTCAGAGATGGGGCAGCCACAGCTTCTCTGGGCAGCCTGTGCCTGTGCCTCATCACCCTCATAGTAAAAGTTTCTCCCTAATATCTAATCTAAATCTATCCTCTTTCGCTTTAAAGCTATGTAAACATCTACAAAGCAGAGCATCTTTACCCCAGCTTAATATCTGCCCCATATGTTGTTTCTTTAGAACAACTTGTCTTCCCCCTTGGTTTTTTTCAAAACATGCATCTGGTTTAAGGTGACTTTTCCTTTCCCAGCATATGGAGCTGAATGACAATTTACATTTCTTTTAAATCACAACCTATTAAATGGAAAAATAAATGCTAATATGTTGATATGGTTTACTTCTGAATGAATTATTGATATGAATTAGTAGTTGCAGCTATCATAATTACTGTTTATTAAATAAATATATTTTGAATTAGAGACACCCTTGATTAAGAAATCACTTTTTTGTCTGAAAATTGTTTCCCTGCTGCTAGGATAAGAAATATGTCACATTAAATAAAAAAAAAAATGTTGGTGAAATTATTCTATTTTTTATCTATTCCTTTGCTCTGTGAACTTGGCAGCACTTTGTGCATATTCCCTTTCACTGCTTCTCTCCTCTAATCAGTTAAGTGAGGCTCTTTCCCCTCTGTTGTTTGCGTGGATCTGTCACATAGCACCTAGAGACACAAAAAAACATTTTAAGTAGGAAAATGCAAACCACAAAAAATAACGGCTTGAGGATCAGATACCTGAAACTCCTCTCAACATTTTCTTTTAAGCTGAGCACACTTCATATTAATGGTGACTCTTTAACATAAATAATGATCTAATGAAGTAAATATGAAATCGAAAGAATCATAAAAAGAATTTTACATTTAAGAATGCCATCTGTGTAACACTTAGCCTAACAATTAAATCATTTCAGTGCCAAAACAGCTTACTCCGCTTCCAGCACAAGTTACAGGAGAGGGTAATGGTTTCGCAGAGCGGCATAAACTCTGAATTCAGTCGCGGGAGGAACACCTGGGTTCAAACACAGACAATGAATCTCTCGGATGAGTTTTGAACTAGTCCCTGCTAATGTTTGCACCTCGAGCCATCACAGATTTTTCATGTGGCTGATGATTTTTATCAGAAGGAAATTTTGGTATCAGAGGGGAAGATTTTGCAGGTCAGTGTGGGGGTATCTTGCAACAGCTATTGCACTGATTCTCTGCTTTCCCACTGTGGAAAACTGCCCTGAAATCCAGAACCTGTTTTGTCAGACTGAAGAGCGTAGGACTCAGAAACAAGACTATCTTTATATATATTTGTAGTGGAAAAAGTTCTCCCCATAAAGCACTTAGAACTTAACATCAAACTAATGTCAACCTTTAGGACTGGCATCCTAAGGCACAGGGCTCTTTGGGCATGCAGTGGGAAGACCTGAATCACAGGATGGAGATGCTGTTTCATGATCTGGGAAACCAATCTCTTGCTTTGTGCTAGGCGGCGCAGCAGAATCATGCTGAACACAATGGAGATTGTTTGTTTATACCAGCCAAAGAGAAGGGAACATATTTGTTTTGAGTGAGTTGTGTTAGAATACATATTGTTTTATATGCCCAGGCCTCATTAAGCTGCGCTAGTCTTCAGTATGGATCAGATCCTAAAACTGCTCGGCATACTGAAATAAATGTGAGCTCTACCCACAGAGCATCTCCAGACTTAGGCCTCACGTCTATCAATGTCATCTCAAAAAAACAAATGTTCAAAAAAGAAAAACAACAAAAGTATCTTAGAGACGGTGGAGGATGCTCACGTGCGGTAGATGCCATTCAAGGGGATGCTGGGGAATTACTTGGAGAGATAGAAACAAGGCTGGAGAACAGAGTGGGCCTGAAAGAAAAGGAGAGATAATTAAGGTTCACTGAAAGAAATATGACTTGTACCACTCAGGTTTGTATTTTAGGAGTTATTCTGAAACCAAGAGGAAATTATTCCTTCACATCAGCGATGTGGCTGCATTAACATCTCTCCAGGCAAAGGTGGCTGCAGCCCATATTTTGCTTAAAGATATATAATCATGAGAGCATCCACAGAGGAAGAGTTAAAATGCTGTTCAATAAACAACCTGAAGTGCAGTATGCTGTATTCGTATAAGGGAAGGTATGAGCCAACAGAGAGAGATGTTCAGCTGCAATCAAAGAGGATCTGAGCCTAACTGAGTGCTCACATGACAGTTGGGATCATTTCGGATCCCTTCCAATGAAGATAAAATAGCATCAAAAGCAAGGATGCTTTTTTTCTTTCTTTTAAGGATGAAAACACAACATCATTAGTCAAATTTACTCTGAACTTCACCCTCCTCATGTTGATTTGTACTCAGGTTGAGTAAACATATCTTTCCATCAAGGTAAATAAATGTAAAGCCTATCAGTAACTTAATTGCCTAAAGAAGGATGCAGTGCGGGGCGTAACACTGTTTTTGACTGTACTGTTGAAGTTAACGACCTCTCAAAAACACCCATTATACAGCTTGGCAGCAAAAAAATCTGTTCCCTCTTGAAAATTTGCTAATACAATTTCAACCATTTTCAATCATTTTTTTCTTTGCGTTAGGGAGGGGGTGGAAACCTTCTAGGACAATTTTCCAGGAGGCTCAATGTAAAATGGAGTTTGAGATGCTGTCCTTTGCAGGCCTGCATGCCACAGAGAAATTCAGCTTGAGAGAAGCTGGGAGTTCGCAGTAAGGGCAGAAGTTACACAGCATAGGGGAAATATTTCCAAATGAAAATGGCTATGGTACTGAGCAGGATCATTCTCTGGGGTGGGTAGGGGGCTCAGTCTGTGGATGTGAGGAGGAAGCCTGATCTCAGATGCGTAGCACACACCTAGGGACATCTGGGAATGTGCCCTCCTCTGTCCTTGCACACCTAGTGCCCCAGATTGAGAGGACCCATGGGAGAAAGCAGTTGTTGCCATTAAAATGAAGCCATTTAATAGAGGTGCAGGCAAAATCAGCTCTCCGGTGAGAGGACAGCGAGGGAGAAGGGTACGCCATGCATCTGAGATTGAAATCTGGCTCACAGTGGGCAGGCAGGCAGAGAGTAAAGGCACAGCTGGCAGACTGACATGATGGATCAGAAAAGCTACTAAGGAGCTGCAAGAGTCCAGGCAATTGAAACAAAGCAAAATGGGAAAAGGCAATAGGTCAGACCATCTTTACAATCTACTGATTAAACAATCATCCACTTCCAAAAGCATACAGTGTCCTAAGCAGTAGACATCCCAGCGCATGATTGATACCATGACAGAGGAATAGGCTTACCGACAGGAATTAATAATAATAATTACGAGGAGCACTAATAATTTTGGATAGGTTGTTCTGTAGTGAGCCCCTCTGAGGAAATAGCATGGTTGGGCATTTTGGTTTAATTCTATAGTCCCATATCAGCTTTACTCAGCCCCCTGGAAAACAAGGGTGTGTTCACAATTGTCCATTATGTGGGAGGCTTTTGCCAAAATCTCACTCTCCTTCATTCAAAATCTCAGCCTCCTTCTCCGTGGTGAGTGCCACAGAGTCGGCTTCAGCTGCTTTCTCCAAAACCCCAAAGCTTTCAGAAACGCTCATTTCTGCTGGCATCACTCAACAGCTCATTGTTAGAATTTGTTCTCATTGGTATGCATGAACTGAGACTGACGCATGGGGCAATCCAGAGTGACAGCCTTCAGCCCGAAAAGTGGATACCTGCTTCACTTAAGGTCCAGGGACTCACACTTGGCTCAGAAGGATATATGCAAAAATTATCTTTCCTCTCTCATTCGCCTGTGTTAAGCCTAAGCGTCTTCATCCAAATTAGCAATCAGGCAAACTGTGCATGCAGAAATCTGCGCTTGTACAAACTGCGCATTTTTTTTTGTAACATTCCAAGATTAAATATCTTGACAAAAGATGAAAACTCTTTAACAAATCTGCCCCTAGAGAAAAGTAACATTTTTTTTATTCCATTTACTGTCAAATGACATAAAGTATAGCTGAACACAGTCCTATAGGTTGATTTGTTGCTTTAAATAATGTCACTAACATCCAGATATCAATGTGATGGTGCAGGAAAAAAAAGTTCACATTGAGCTAGATTCAATTACAGACCTAGAAATTGAAATTAAGTCTGATGCTACATGCTTAATTCACGTTTGTGTGACTGAGAAAGGGAGTATCTGGTTTACCTTGAATTTCCTGCCTTAGGGTGGTGAAAACATGACCCATTGCTTTAATTAAAAAGTAGTTTTCAAATGTAGCTTAAGTAGTATTGCACTGGCAGGAGGACACAAACACTTTTTTGTCCTCAACGTGTTATGTGATACAAAGGAAGCTGCTCAACGTCTTTTTCCTCGATTCCTGGATAGGCCTTACAGCTCTTGTTGAAGAATAGGAATAAATAGAATGACCTCTCACAATGAGAAGACAAAGGTTCTTCTTTTATCAAAAAATCAAACTTTTGTCCCTCAAAACCCATAATTCTCTTCTGACCACATAGTTTGAAACAGGTGCATATAGGCAATTGTCACACGTGTTAAGCCTGTCTATACTTATCTCATTTGGGTATTACACCCAGTATGGTATGCTCACGTTTAATACCCCAAATTACTGTATCATGTCAGTGGACTTTCCACCAGCACACATTTGACTACTGATTTCACATATGGGGCTGGGACTAACTTTTCTCCTAATATGGTAATGGCACAGGCACTATTTAAATGATTCCTGAGCCTTGCAAATATACACCAGATGTATCTTTTGTAAATGTTACATTTTTCAACATCTCAGCATTTGTGAATAGTTGAAAGCGATGCCAGCCATGCTTTAATGGGGCACGGAAGCATGCTGCATTCAAAGAAATGGCACGCCATTGCAATAGTCAAAATTACAAGTGCTGTCAAAATGCTACATTTTCACTTTATTGATTAGCACCAGGTAAAGCAGCTCTCCATATCATACGGTCATACATGCCTGTTTCAGCTGATGCTTCCCCACGTGTGTACACAGAGAGGGATGTGGAGCTCCCAGGGCTGCCCCTGGGAAGGAGAAAGGCAGAGCCCCAGAGAACCAGATGTACCCCCCAGTGACCCCCGATGGGCCGAGGTGGAGCAGGAAGGGATGCGGGGGCTGCTGCTTCCACTGGTGTGGTCACCATCTACTGCCAAGAGGCAATCACAGGGATACACACACTTTCCCAGGGCTAGGGAGGAAGCAAAGTGCGCTTTTCCTACTGGCACTGATGTTGTTTGGGGCTATGATACATTTTCTTGTGGCACAGGCTCCTGCTGCTTGGTCCTTCCTCATTGCAGAGGTAACTCAGCACAGAGAGAGACATGTCCTGTTAGGGACCTCTCCTGGAGTGCATGATGATTTCATTCAGCTGTAAGAAGCAGCCACCTCCTGGGCTTTCCTGGACCCCTTTTTTCCCCCAGGCTTTTCCTGGCTTTCCTGTGTCACCGCAGAAATCTCACAGACAACCCAGGAACACGTGTGACAGGCTATGGAAAATGTCCTCTCCACACTCCCTACCTCATGGCACTTACCCTACCCACCACCACCACTTCGTGACTGTCCGGATGTTCTCCCTGTTGGCACCAGGCAGTAAAAGGAGCTGTCAGAAAATCAGCCATCACATTTTCCTGAAAATGCACTTTTCCTTTGCAAGATTTGCTCCCAAGCTGTCCCACAGATTAGAAGAAAGGCCTTCATGCTTTTGCATAGTTACTATTATTTGCAAGGCATAGTGCTTTTTTTTGGTGAATTTTGTGCTGGAGTTCCACAGTGTGCCTCAGTCCACAGCAAATCAACTAAAATCAGAGCTAGGTGACACATGACAATAAACTTAGAGAGAACAGACTAGATATAATGCCCCGCTACAAGTATTATTTCCAAGTTCACAGGCTTGCAAATTAAAATGTCCCTGGATCGCTGCCATAAAAAAGAACATTAAAAATCAGGGGAAGAGGTCTGGGCATCTGTTAGAAGCATCTAATATATACCAAATGTGTATGCTGGGCTTCTTAGATATACGTTGTTGAAATATAGCCTACGACTAATGTAAAAGCAGAAATATTTTAATTGTATTTTTCCATTTGATATTCAAATGAAAAAAAATCTCTTATTAAACACAACACTTGGCTTTGCTATTTTTATAAAAAATAAGTTGTTGAGGAAAAGAAAAGCAAAACTACTGATTCCTTTCCTTATGATGATCAAATGAGCCTTTTATGTTTGTATCTTATACTTCACTTTTTAGCATTTTGAGGCAAATAGCAGATATCAAAACTTAGTAAATAATCAAAGACTTATTCAGTTTTTCCAAACTGTCATGCTGCTTATCTTGTAATAACTGATCTCTTAGGTAGCATAAGCTATTTAATTGCTACTGAAGATTATTTGAATGAAAAAAAGAGGCGACATTCTCCCTTACCCCTCAAAAAGACAAAACTATATTCTTCAAAAAGACACATGCCGACAGATAGATTCTGATCTCTTCTACACACACACAAGTGCAATAGCTAATTTTACAAGATTTGATAGGAGCTGCATATCTGAGATTACACCCTGTCCTCCTGACTGCACATTCCACATGGAAAATGGTTTAATTTGGAAATAAATTTCATTGCTGATAAATCCAGCAACATAGTCTGTGGGCATCCAAAGAACCAAAGCTATTGAATCATTTTAAAAAGCAGCTAAGTATGCACAGCAACTGTATTTTAAAGGGACTTTTCACAGTGTTGGCATAGTGCGTATTCATGTATCCCCTCTGACAAGATAGACTGTAATGGCTTCGGTCTGTCATGTCAACCATCTGCATATTAAACAGTCCCTAAGTACACATTGACACAGCAGACCCTAATAGCTCTGAAGCCGTAACAATCTATTGAGTCAATAATATGCATGTTAAAGAGCATCTCCTGTACTTCCATCAATATCTTTTATCTTTTCCTTAATTTGTATCTTCTTTTTATATGTATATTTGGAGTTAAGGTTTTAGGAACCTTTATCCTTTAACGTGCTGCCACAGATGTTAAACATGTGGCACAGAAAGGCATATGCAGTAGCAAAATGCTTCCCTAGTATCTGGGCCAGATCTTAAAATGAGCACTGTAATATTTTTATGCTGGCAGCACACATTCTTCCAGACAAGGTGGAAATAGCCCCTCTTTTCTGCTCGGCCGGATCCGGTGCTAGTGAAAAGCCCAGGAAAGATTCCTGATGATTTCACAGGGTTTGGATGAAGCCCAGTGTGATGCTACACATTTCCTATTATATATTTCCTTCTAATTAAATGAAATAGGTCACATGGGGAAAATGAAACAAAAGATAAATGTATTTACTTACAGTAATATCAACCCCCCAAAAAAAGACAATCAGAAACAAGACAAAAGACAGTTAAAATACAGTGATTTGTCATTAGTTTGAAATTACGTCTAGTACCACAGTCTTAATTCATTCCTGTGTGATCCCGAGATCTTTTGTACCATGGGAGAGGGAGTCTGTTATTTAAACATAAGAAAGTGGTGACTTCTTTTGTCTAAATAGCCACAGAGAAAAAGCTTAATATGCTTTTCCCCCAACTTCACATCACTGTACTGTGGTGTGATCCTTTTGCACCCTGATCATAAGACTTTCCCATCTTCTTCTCCTGCTGTTGCTTTCTGTAAGCATCACAATTTGGCTCACACTTTTAAGTGAAACCAAAATGCAGTTTGCGTTTCCAAAAGGCTGACCCAGGGACAGGGAGGCCATCTGACCCTATCAGCAGATCTTGCTGGCCTGAATTCCCCTCTCCTTTCCACTAATTTGACACCAATGCATCTTTGAAGCACATATGGATTTATTCCAGCGTATTCTTAATTAACTTTCACGCCAGTAAGGGCAGAATCATGGTACTCTCCCAGCTGCTTTCCAGAAGTGTGTAATTGATCCTCCCTCCATCATTTCATGTTCCCAGGCACACCAGCCCAGACCATCTAATTCTGCACCCCACTTCAAGACAGCATCCCCTAACATCATGACAAGCACTGAAGGCCCCTGCCCTCTATTAGGTCCTCACAACTTTCTTCTTGTAGCCAGCAGGTTTTTCTTCCTAATACAATGGCAGGGAAGTCAATCAGATGCCCACCTGCTTGCCCAGGGATTTGCCCAACCATGAGGCAGGTCTTCAAAGCCTTGGCGTAGTGCCTCCACTTCATTCTACATGCCACTTCGTGTGTTTTCAGGACAGAACTTTCTGAACATCAGGTAATGCAGTGCTCACATGCACACAGTATTCATTCTTTGAGCTTATTCACTGAAGATCTAGCAATTACAGTTTTGGGCAGGAGTTTTTTTTTTTCTAAATGAAAAAGCTATTGAAAAAATCAAAGCAAATGAACAAAAGCTAAAGGATAGGTGCCGTAAGAAAAAGATAAAAGGAAAAGTCACTGAAAGTCCTGCTATCTACATTGCCAGTATTTCCTTTAGCTGAGAGAGTCAGCCCAAGTGGAGCTCTGTAAGGGTTTATTTCTGAGGGAAATGGTTCATTGCCAGCTCCCTTCTGTGATGCAGCAGTTCATCACCAAATAATAGATGAAGCTCAGTCCTCTCTCTGCAATAGTATGGGTACAGCTTTGCCCCTTTGAGGAAAATGTGTCCTCCCTGGACTTGCTAAGGAGCTCTTATTTGCTATTCACTCTAGCTAGTCAATGCTAGTACTCAGTGTAGCACCAAGTCCCACAGCCAGGGCCAGTCCAGCCCTGGTGAAAGTAGGAATGTGACACAGCAATGACGCAGCAGCTTGGATCATATATGACACCCGCCTGATCATCTGCCTCTTCCATTTGCACTTAATGAGCCTTGTAAGCCTCCTTTCCTGTACTTACCAGAGTTATCAAGCAGTGGCAAAGGAGGAGGAGGGCTGTTGGCCACACAGCCAGAGAGTCCTTTAATGCAAATCCTCTGCACTGAGGCTTACCGGGCTGAGTAACACTCAGTCCAGGCAGTCAGCACTTCCAGGAATTCTTCCACTGATTTATGAGGAGAGGCTGCCCAGTCCAACCCCATGTTAGAGCAACTGATACCAGCTCCAGGCAAAACAAGAGTCACCAGCCTCAGTCTGTAAATGAGCCAGATACGTAAGCGCTATGAAGAGAGGGTGAGTGAAAGAAACACAATACCACAGGCAGGGTGCTCTTTGACCCCCTCAGCAACCACCTTATGAACACTGCAAGTACAAGGTGGGCTCCCCAAGAAGCGCCTTGCTTCCTCCCACCTCATGCCCCTCCTGTGCAAGCCCATCCCACAGCCAGCTCCAGCTGAACCTGCCCCAGGCTGGCCTAATCTTGAGCCCGCCAAAGTCAAAGGAAAGATTCTCAATGACTTCAGTGATGAGGGCCCCATACCCTCAGGGAAATGTGGGAGAGCAAAATGTGGGCAGGGCTATGATTTCACTGTCTGTGCGCATAGGATGTCTTCCTCACATGAAGGAAGGCTGGCCACCCTTCCCACTTCTTTGGTTCTCAGTGTTCAACACTGCACCTGGAGTTATCTTCCATTTACCAGGGAGCTGATTTAAGTGTCTGACTCAGTCACATATGTTTGGCTCCCTTATCCAGAGTAAGATTTGGCCTACTAGCTGTGAAAACAGCTTATATCACATGTGCTGCAAAGCCTAGCCAGAACAGGCTGAATAAAGGATGAAGTTTAATCATGGAAATGTTGACCTACAAATAGAGAACAAAATGTTAAACCACATGGTATAGGGTGCCGCACACCCCAAATATCAAGGAGAGAAAGAAAAATTGAACACATTTGGAAAGTAAAGCTCACTGTTTGGGGTTTGGGGTTGGTTTTTTTTCTTTCCCTTTCTGCAGATTCAGAGAGTCAGACCCACACTGTTCCCGCTCGCGATGACACCCTGGCATCTGAAGAACAACATGACACCCACCACAAAATGCTGCTGTTGGCTGGCGCCGTCTAAAGTGGTGGGTTTGGTGAGGGAGGTGAGACTGCCAAAGGAAGGCGAGTGGGGGTGTCACAGCGAGTGGGACCCGGCCACCAGCGTGACTCGGGTCTGTGGGACCTGTGCAAACTGGGGTGTGGTAAACATGAAGAGGATGAACACCCTTTTCATCTCACATCCTTGAAAGCTAGCCATGGGTTACCTCTAACGGCTTGGGAGGGCCCCTGTCATTATTTTCATACCACCTTCCAGCCGGGGTGTTCTCACCTTTGTGGGTTTCACACAAAGAAGGGCAGCTTTTTTGGCATAGAATCCATTTCCATTTTTAATCACAGCCATCACAGAAACAGTTCATCTCACAGGATGTGAAAACTTTCTCACAGGCTTTATTTAAAATCATTTGGGGGGTTGCAAAAGACAAAGAAGAATTTTTTAAATCAACAATCGTCTTGTTTTTCAATAACTTGCAGGCTTTGTCTTTAGGTACGCTGCATTTTAGACAAACACAGTTAACAGCAGCCGGCCAGACCTTACTGACTGACAACTGTTTCTTTACAGGATTTCTGTGTGCCAAGGAGCTGGACAGTAATATCCATTTGGTATTCATGGAAAGTACTTGCAGAACAATAATGACAATAATTGCTTCTGATTCTTGTGTTTACAACACTGCCAAAGTATCATTAGAGCCTTATTTATAGATAATAATGCTTATCAATCACACATATTTGAATTTTGGAATGTATTAGATTAATATTCTTTTGTAACTTGGTTCTGCACTAATGCAATGAAAAGCACTTTCTGAATGCAGCCCACTAGGAAGGGCTCGCCTTGAAAAGTAAAAGCATCCAAGCCATCTGCAGGTGAGGGACAAAGGGCATACCTCTTCCTTAGCAGGAAAAACGCTGGAGCCGGACACACAATTCCCAAAAGCAGGTTGTTGGGACTAAAATCGGGGGCGGACTCCTGAAAAAAAATAGCGTGAAAGGTGTGATAGTAGTGTCATGCTTGAGCTTGCTTTTCAATGCTCTAAGGAGGGTTTGCTTTCTACTGCTTTATAAAAAAAGCAGTTTTGGGGGTGAGGAAAAGGTCCACCTATCATCTCACTCTTTAACGGCCTATTCTATCTACCCCGTGGGTGAGTTTAGTCTGGACCTCAGGACTCCTCATTAGTTAAGAGGTGGGTAATGAGAAATACAGCACAAAAATCACTCCTAATTTTGGTTATTAAATAATTCCAGCTTTTCTCTATCAATGTCTGCTGCGATTCAATAGCAGGAAAATGGATTTTTAAAAATGACAGTTACAACAAGCAAAAATGTCACCCAAATCTAAATATCAACTGCCATATATTCATATTCTTCTTTGTCTCCCTGTAGCCCATTACAATGCTGAAAAATACACCAAAGCAACTGCTGTACCAAACTCTCCAATTTTTGGAGCGTGGCCAGCTCCATAAATTTGTGTTTAAACAAATAAAATCCATAACAGTGTAGTATGTCTTTTATTATTATTTTTTCCCTCTGCAATGGTTCTCCAAGCGAATGTAAAGAGGCTCTGTTGGTTTAGGGACCATATTTCCATCTGCCTTTTTTTTTTTCCCTTTTACCCGCTGCTGATGTAACTACTATAAATGTCAGAAATTAGAGAAACTGGGAAGGGGGAGTGCGAGTGGGGTTGTATTTTATTCTGTGTGTCCATTTTGTGGTTTTTATGGCGCTCCCTGCACAGTCAGGATAACCTGTTCCTCAATGTCACAGCCCCCATTGTCTCTAGGGGTCTTTCACAGTGGCAGAAAAAAGAAATAATTAAAACGCAGAAGCTTTAAATTGCAAAGAACACTTGTGGCTTTGCTGCAACTCCCCCAAACTGCCTCTACCCGATATATTTTAATAGGCGAAATTACAAAGTGATGGTGCCCCCTTAAAACGTGTTTCGCCCATTAATATTCTAGCGTGCTTTGCTTACTGTTTTTATAAAATGCCAGTATTGAGGTTTCCCAGGAATTTCAAACCTGTCAAGACAGCCGGTGCTGAGCACAGCCCAATCATTTCTAGATGAAGCCAGGATCTGAAATAAAATTAAAACCTAGCACTGCAGTTAGACATTAAACCAAAGAGCAAAGTTGAAACCAGGATGCAGAGGGGAGCCCCGTCCTTATGGGTTCGGCTCAAGAAAGAGGGCCACGGCTCCTGCCCGAGTACCCCATCTCCTGCGGGGCATATGGGGCCAGCCTGTCCCTGGTTTTGTTGGAAGGAGGGTCCCCCAGCTTCACCCACCACTTGCAGACAAAGAAACTGTGCCCCCGAGCATGGGCACCAGGGGTGCACAGAGCTTCATACTGGGACCATTTCCCACTTTTGTCTTAACACCATCAGGAAAAACGGATCCCAAAACTTGATGGTGCTGCACCGAGAGGACTTTGACTGATAGTCAGTCACAGGTTTTGGTTCCCCTGCTTCTCCTCATCTGAAGAGGAGCCCATAACCCAGGCGCACGAAACCTTCTACAGGGTTCACCAGAGCAGAGGCGTCTATGGCATATTCTCCTCTCCCCAGCCATTGACTGCTCCTTAAAATACTTGCTATATTTTCCTTAGGTTTCAGCATGTCACGGTGGAGAAAGCTGTCCCTACAACAGGTCTTTAAAATTTACATCTTATTCTTTCCTAACAGACCTAAGAAATAGCTGGAAGGGTTCAGTACTAAGATCCTAATTTCAGAAAGTCAAAACACGAGCATTCAAAATCATAATTCACCCTATGCAGATTCCAGACTTCTTATTTTCTTAATTGAGCAATGAACAATAACTTCTATTATTAATGTCTGTTTTTTTCAGGGTGTTAGCGCTTCAATCGTTTCTCCTGCCTCTCTGAAGGAAAAGGCAAAGCAAAGAGTTCTCACATGGGAAAAGGTAGGTTTATGTTTTATATTTGTAGGGCTGATGCTAAACCTATACAAAGATAAAAACAGAAATTTCCAGTGACAGCATTTTGCTGCTTTTTTTTTCAGCCAGAGATACCAGAAATCAGATTTCTGTGCCCACATTTAAGTTCCTAAAGAAAAGTGGCCACATTTTTATCTAATACTGAGTTTTCACAGTTCTCACTGAAGTCAAATGAAGGTGTAAACACCCAGTGCCCTTGAAAAATAGTCCCTTTCCTGAAGTACCCCTTTCCTATGCCTTTATGAACCTCCAGTATGACAAGGCTGGCCCTCCTGCACAAAATAAGTAGATGACCCTACAAACATTGCTCACATACCCCATTTCAGCACAAGTCAGAGTATGAAGACTCAGGTCTCAAGAAGACCCACTCAATGAACAGCAAAAACACCTTCCTAAAGTTAAATGGGGTTAATACAGGTTACTTTTTTGGATTTCTAGACATGGGACATGAAAATCGAGACAGTTAAGTTTTGGCTAACTTGTTCACTAATTGTATCTCAGTGGTCACAAAACACT
The DNA here is from genome assembly GCA_009867235.2 of Psittacus erithacus. NCBI lineage: Eukaryota > Metazoa > Chordata > Aves > Psittaciformes > Psittacidae > Psittacus > Psittacus erithacus. Next base: position 64,377 of record WYDI02027800.1, read on the forward strand.
AGAAATGAACATTCAGCTGGAAAAGATCTAAACTGAGAGAGTTTCAAACCTGTATTTTTGTCATAGCTTTTTATTTGCTACATATCTCAGTAGAAGAATATTATTCTGCTTGTATTTAGCGTTAGGTTTATCATCAAATAGCTATTCTTTCTGCTATCAGATTGCATGACTTTGTATATTTATCCCTCCAGACACATAACATGAACTTTTCTTTTCCTTATTTTTATACCATCTATGGCAACTAAAATTTGGAGTTTGTAGCTTCACATCCTCTTCATAGAACTCTAAGACACAAGCAGGAATAAAAACAAAAACATACCTTTTCATCAAGTAGCCTGCTAACCAAAAGGAGGAAGAAAATAATCCTTGTATATTTCTAAATAGTCCTGTAGGATTCATATACTTTTACAATGTGCTATGGATCATATAGTTCCTCCCTCTGTTGTGACATCTCTGATTACTTTAAAAAAAACTTTCAAAAATGTTAAGGCACAAACCTTTGTATGGAGCGCTTTTAGTATGCTTTTTATTCTGACAAGGTTAATAATTATCCTATAAGCATGACACAGTGTTTTAAAATGTTGTTTCTGCTATGAGCTAGCATTGTGCATATGGGTATAAATGTGGAAAGAAATGTTATTTCACAGCAGAGAAATGTATATTTAAACAAATTGTGATAAAATGGTAAAACTGTTTAAAGAGGAAAAGTTTAGGGTTTTTTTCCCTATCACAGTTATTCTGAACCCAAAATATCAGTAGCAAATTTCAGAAGGACACTGACATTTGTAATGAAAACACGAGCTACTGAAATTAGTCTGAGATAATTGAGAGAATAATAGCAAATGTCCCAGGGCTTTGGTCAAAAGTGTCCACAAAGAGATCTGCTGGGTGGCAGGTGTCAAGCGTGTCCCCCCCACCACCAACAACCTGCCTTCTTTTGTGGCACCTGTGACTAGCTCCTAGTGGGAAACAAGTTATGGACTAACCAGGCTTTGTGCTGTCCATCAGCAAGACAGCTCCTAAGCACTTACAGTCCTCATGACAGCCTTAGTCTTCCCTAGAACATGCAAGTGCTCTTTTCACTTTTCACAAGCTCATATACACCCAGCACTTCCCAATGGTGCAAAGACACCTTTTTTTTGCCCAGCTGTTCAAAATGCCCAGTCACATGTATCCTGTGTACCATATGTAGCAACTGCCATTGTGGCTGGCCTGGTTGGCCAGAGCCATGCTGGGTAGGATCTAATCCTTAGATGGCTTAGGCATCAGGACAAGGTCAATGTGGCACTCAGACCTAACTCCATCCACATCAAACAAATGCAGAAATAATCTCTCAGCTCATATGAAGGTCTCATGGAGGTACAGAGCGTCAGATTCTGCTCATTCCATGGGGGCAAACCTCCAGGTGGCTTCAATGAACGGGACAAGCAGGATTTAACTCATCTTAAGGGGCACAAGGTTTGGCTTCCAGTAGCTGAGCTGTACCTGCTTGTTGGAGCAGGGCAGTGTGAAACGCTGGAGTCAACAGGCTGTGTACTGAGGAGAGCGAACCAAGGGCTACGCTCTCTCCCCACTAAAACTAACTGCAAGGCAGGCGGTGGCACTGCAATTTGCCCCTGAGCTTTCGTGCTGGGCTTCAACTCTGCTACATGCTTTCTACTAACCTTCCTTGCAGGAATAATTTTTAAATCACGCAATGCCAAGTGCCAGAGGGCTCACTTTTTACAACGTCAAGCTGAATCGTATCAGCTCCCATTCTAAATTTAAAATATGATTGCATTACTTCACTTCATACTTTTTATAAAGGTCCCGTTGTGGTGCGTTTTCATGAGGTATAAAAGCCCATGCAGGTATTATGGGCCTTATCAATTCATTTCATCTCATTAATCAGCTGCTTAAAAATGTTTTCCTTGCAGCGCAGTAGAAAAATAAAATAAATGTTCTTTTTTATCACTTCCCAAATTAAATTCATGTTCCATAATGACCATATTTCATGTGCAAAATAACAAAATATGCTTACATACCTGACTTCACTTCTTTAGTGAATTGCTTCATTTGTAAAATGTTGCATCTGAAATTCGAGCCTAAAATGAATTACTTGGTTTTTCTTCATATGAAACCTTGTTTAAGTTCACAGCAATTTTAAATATGATACATTTAAAATATTAATATTTCCCATATATTATTCACTGACTTTCAGGTTTCATCTCAAGTTAGTGGCACTTCATATTTCAAAGGAAGAAGTGGGGTTTTTTCAGTACTAATGTTCTATTAATTCACTGTGTAATATCATTCTGGTTCAGACAAATGAAATTGCACTAAATTGCATATGCCAAGAATCTTGCTAAAGTTGTTGGCATTATACAAAATTCCACATTCCATTACTATTTTATACATTTTTATCTCTGTAGCATCTTTTTAGGCATAATTCATAGCCCTGCTTCGTTAGTTCTCGAAAGACAAATATAAGCGCAAATATTTTTATGCTGAAATGAGGGTGTATGTAGATATTTACAGTAAAGCCTGTAACTTACGGGACTTTTGTAAGGCACCACCAGATGCAAACTCCCAGTGAACTACCTTAGCAGCTTCTCCTTTACGAACATTTTTATTTTGAGTAGCTTTCTCTCCCAGCATGTATTTCACCGCACACGTGTATAAACACGCATGTACGCACACATACACATTTGTGAAAAATAAACGTGTGTGCATGCAGAAATACTCAAAATGCCTCATATGCATATTATGCAACACATGCCATTCATGTAATAGTTATATGTATAAATAAAATTCATTTTATAGATGCAAATAGAAGATGGGAAGGAAGTCCTTAACAGACCTATAAAGGCCTAAACATAGACGGACTCTTCATCACATCTAAAGAACTGAAAGAACCGTGGATATAAACCAGAATTTTTTTACATGACCATGTATCTTTTATACTCTTTCCATGAAGTCCACATGGCCAGATAACTATTTCCAGAGATATGGATGGAAGTTACACCTGGACAGGCTGGAAATCTTTAATGAGTAAAGTAGCATTTAACCCTATGAAATGCCTTTCAGGAGTGAAATAATTATAAAGCGCTGGAGCAAAAGTAGCAAACAGCAGCAAAATCACCTGTAAATAAATGTAAGGAACTATAAATATACCTCAGTATTTCCATAGATGACTTTCTCTGATAGTCATAAAAAACAGATGCTTGGGAGCTAGAAATCCAACTCCAAGGAATGCAGATTAATACATTTATATGAACATACAGTCTGTGCCTTAAACTTTAAGTTTGTAACTTGTTAATAACATATGCGGCTTCTTCAATGCCCGGTGTTTGCTCTCTTTTCAATTTGCAAGATAAGATTTTTTTTCTTTCTAAATTTTATCCAACAAAAAAAAAAAAATGCAAAATAACTGATGCAAATCCCTGTCAATTGTGAACACAATGAAATTATACAGAGAAGAGCAAATACAGGAGAGGCTCCTCCTCAGAAACAGAAATGAATGCCCTGTTCCTATACAGTCCTCAAACGCCAGGATTTTGAAATATGAATTAGACCTCAAATGCAAATTAACCTCGGAAGGGGGGGGGGAGAGGGTAAAAAAGAAGAAAAAAATCAGAGAGACATACCAAGTCAAACGCTCCTTTTTCTGCCTATCTCTTCCTCAATGGTAAAATAGGCTAAACAAAACAAGTGCACATCAAGACAGAGCCAATTAAGGACAGGAAAGCGGGGAGGGTTAGGGTGAGGAGGGGAGGAAGGCACCTGCGCGGTGCCTGTTGGGGGGCTCCCCCTTGTCCCCTGCATCTACATGTGGGGATGCTGCGGGTCCTTCGGAGGGCGAGCAACGCCACTGCCCCCCACAGAGCCCCACGACACCAGTCACGGCGGGGGGAGGATGCTTTTGTGTGCACCAGGCGCTTTGTGCCCGGTGCTGGGGTGCCGCTGGGCCCCCCCCCCCTCTTTCAGCATCTCCTTGTGTGACCCCATGGGATTTGGTTGCGGGAGCTGCTCTGGGTGGCGAATGAGGTGGGAATTGATTCATCAGGAATGAGAGCTCATGGGAAGGAGTGAGAGGGATTCACACCTCCCCCTGCAAGCGCTGACTTGTCCTCATGATGCTCGGCTGGGACCCGCATCCTTCCCCTCACAGCTCCACTGTGGGGCCCGGTCCCCTCTCATTGCAAACGCCCGGCTCCAGTCCCACCACAGCTTAAATCCTGGTCCAGGACCTCAGGGGGCCCGGTGAAGGATGGAGCCACAGGGATGTGGCTTTGTCCATTCAGGATGGAGATGGAGAGGGGCAGGGAGGGGGTCTCCTGCTCCACCACCACAGCAGCCCCCAGTTCAGCTCTTGCTACCCTCTTCCCATAACACCACCAGGATCAGTATTATCAGCCCCGTTCCGGGTCAGTTGATGACATTGACCCTCCCTCCCACTGCCAGTGGCCAATTCTGCTCACGTGTGATGGGACAAGGGGGCTGGATCCGAGGTTTGCATGGTCATAGGATGCTCTTGACTTTCCCTGCACCAGGAACACCCAAAGCCCAACCTGAGCCCCTCTGCTCTGCCCCTGCTTACACCAGAGCTTCCCCAGGGCAAGAGGAGCGGCACTGAGCCGGGGGGGTGAAGGCACCTGGCAGCAGGATGGAGAGGGAAGGTACCTGCAGGTGCTGGTACCCGTCCTGGGATGGGGTAACATCCTGGAGCCATCCCTCCTTCCCGCTCCATCCCACCCCAAGCGCGCAGGTCCACGCCCCGGCAGCTCTGTGAATTCCTTAAATCCTCCAGCAACTTCCTCAGGGAATTGACCCCTCTGAGCCCATTCGAGCGGCCTCACAGGGACCGAGCGAGTGTGGAATGGGGACATTTCCTTTGCGCATCTCCCTGCCAGGTTCTGGGAAGGGCGATGGGATGCCCATAGGTGCCCCTCGTTCTGTTTCCTCCTATGTTTGCTCCTGAAGCTTTAATGTCAATAATAGAGAAGCAGAGCCTGGATCAGGATGGGATTTGAGCTGATGAGACCTCGGTGTCGCCTTCCTTCCCTGTGCTATTTAACACCCTGGGTCACCTTTCACAGGTGACCTTTGTGCTGACGAAGTCCATTGGAGCGAAGGAGTTGTTAGGATGGGAATAGCGGATTAGCTCAGCTGGGAAATGAAGTAGGGCTGGAAATGGTGAGGAGAGGGGAAAAGTCGCTTCCCTGGGCCTTTCCGTGCCACGCAAGGACCGGCTCTGGCTGATGGGGGCTTCTTGCAGCACCAAAGCCACTCTGTAATGGTCGCTCCTTATGCCCCTGCTGTTGATGCTCTCAATGATGAACCTGAACCGGGCTTGCACAGTGATGGTGCTGGAGGAGTTACAATCACAGTCATGGAATCAACCAGGGTGGGAAAGGGCTTCAAGCTCGTCCAGTCCAACCCTTACCCCAGCACTGCCAAGGCCACCACTGACCCATGGCACTGATGGGGTGTGAGCACTCTCAGGGACGGTGCCTCCAGCCCTGCCCTGGGCAGCCTGTGCCAATGCCTGAGCACCCTCTGGGGCAGGAATTGCTCCTCAGCTCCATCTAAAC
>WYDI02027803.1:0-32500 GCA_009867235.2 Psittacus erithacus
AGAAAGAAAGAAAGAAAGAAAGAAAGAAAGAAAGAAAGAAAGAAAGAAAGAAAGAAAGAAAGAAAGAAAGAAAAAAAGAAAGAAAAGGAAAAATCAAAGACCCCCCTCCCCGAGGAATGAATGCGCGGCAGCGTGCGGAGGGGGCAGCCCCGGGAGCGCAGCGGCTGCACTTATTTTTATTTTCTCCTCCTTTTTTATTATTTCTCCCTCACCCAGGGGTCGGAGGGGGAGCAGGAGCCGGGCTGGGGGACTCCAGCGTGGGACTCAGCTGGGACGATGGGGCTCTCCTGCCCAGCCATTGGCGAGCTGCGCAGCAGCGGAGCGGGACAGGGCAGCTCTCGGGACCGCGGAGCATCGCGGCGCCGGGGTCCGAGGAGCGGCTGTCTGAGCAGACCGCGCAGGGCAGCGAGGACCCCCTCGGACCCCGTCCCGCCGAGGCGCACCGGTGGGGTGGCCGCGGCGCCACTCCTTGATACCATCGGGGGAGGCCAGGCCCCAGTCCTACCGCCAGTCCCCGCCTGCTTCTAGCTGCGGAAACGCGGAGAGACGGCAGCGGCGGCCCGCGGGAGGTCAGCCCCTGCGCGGTTGTCAGCCCTGTCCCGTCCCCAGCCTCGTCCCGCGGGCGCTGCCCGTCCTGTCCCAGTCACTTTCTCCTCTGCCCTCCCCGGGGGAGCAGCGGCCCCTGCACACGTTCTTATGTGCACCCACGGACGCCCTGTCCGTCGCGGGGCGTGCACCCGCTGTTCGGGTGTGCCACAGGGGCCGAAGTCTTCTCGTTGCAGAACACCCGCGCCCCTATGTTTAACACACGGGTTCTGCACCTCGCCCGCCGAGCAAACACCATCGGCACCCGTAAGGCTGCGCGGCCGCGGAGCGCTGTCAGGCGCTGCGCGCGGCGGGCGGGTGCGCTGACGTCAGGGGCGGCGTGGCCGCGGTCCCGCCTCTCCCCCCGCGGCGCGGCTTCCGCCCGGTTGCCAGGGCGACGGGTACACAGAGTGCGGTGGTGCGCTGGTGCGCTGGTGCGCAGCCTGCTGTGTCGCTGCCGCCATGAGCCAGAGACAGGTCTTGCAAGGTAGGCCGGGGCGGCGGGGCCGGGGCGGCGGGGCCGGGGCGGCCGCTAATCCGGTGCCCTTGCGCTGCCGCCCGCAGTTTTCGAGCAGTACCAGCGCGCCCGGACGCAGTTCGTGCAGGCGGTGGCCGAGTTCGCCGCCCGGCCGCAGAACATCGACACTCTCCAAAATGCAGGTACGCGCCCGCTCCCCTTCCTTTCCGCCACCCGAGAGCCGGCTTCCGCGTCCCGGCGCCGCTGCGTAACGCCCGACGGCGGGGAAGGGCGAGCGCGGCAGGGGCTGGCCCGGGACTGGGGGGCTGTCTGGATCGAGTCCCTGGTTTTCTTTCCCCTGCTTCTCTTCCCCCCGAGACTGGCCGCTTAGTTTTCCAGAAGTTCGTCCGCAGTAGGATTTGACTGTCCCCCGGCTCAGCGGTGCGAGGCTGGGCTTGCTGAGACCCCTGCGGCGCGGTGGGGAGGTTACATTAGGCTCATCCGTCAGCTGCGAGCGCGGATTGTCCCGCTTGTGTGCGGAGTTATTTCTGTTCTGTGTTTCTGACGTAGATGTCTCTGGCTGTGATGTCGTAACTTACCTTTATTTCAGGGAAATTTTCTCCGTGTAACCCACTTAATGAACTTTCTTGTGCTTCCAGTACAGCTTTATGTGAAGCGTAGAAAACGGAATTCCCAGTGAAGCCAGCGCTGACTTGCCTAGGAAAGCTTACTTTAGAAGTAACTGTTTTCATACTGGCTTTATAAGTTGTTCCTGAATTCGTCAGTGCTTTTCGCCAGCAGATTTGCTCTGTTGAAAAAGGGAGCCGCTTTTGTTATATTGCTGTCGTGGGATGTCGTGAACCAAATTGAGCATTTTCAGAAACAGGAGCTGCGGGAGCAATTCTACCAGCTGTTGTGCTGCTGGCATCTGGCAGATCCACTCTGCTTGGCCAAAGTTCCTGAGCTTTAGAGAGGAAAAAGAAGTTCTCAGTAATTGATTACCTGAAAGACAGTTTGAAAAAGTGTTGTAAATCAGTAGTTGTTTTACCATATGGTATTCATGAATTGATTATGTTTTGGTTTGTCTTGATTTTGTTTTTAATTCTTGTTTCCCAAATCTAGTAAAGCTGTCAGTCTTTTCTGAGATACAATGGGATCAAACAAACAAACAAAAGAAACCCAATCGTGTAAATATTTTCAACTTTTTGTTGTTGTATTTACAGCTGTTTATTAAAATGCTTTTATTGAAAATCTGTTACTTAAATTCTTGTTAAAGAAACATTTGCTTTGATTATGGGAGTGACATGTTGACAGCAGGCCTCTTGCATTAGCTTGTTGTGCCTCTTGGTATTTTTTAGTGAGTTAATGCTCCTTCTTTAGTTTATACAAATGAGCTCTGTTTACCAAAGGGACATCTTGGCCATAGGAATAATTTATGCCTCATTTGTAAGGAGAGGTCTCTCTGTGTCAGTTAACAGTTCTGGTTTTAGCTACTGACAGAGATCCCATTTAGGCAGGTTTCTTAGCTTCAGTGGTTTTAAAAATGCAGAAAGTCTCTGACTTTAAGAAAGCAAGCAAAGTGCCAAGCTAACTTTAATTACATTGTATTTCTTCTTAAAATAATTATTTGATGTAATCTGGTTAGTAGCTCCACCTCAGAACTGATTTATTGCTTGTACAGAAGAAATCATTGGTTCAGAGGCCTGAAACTTTCTTCTGGGCACAGCTGGTGTTGGTTTGAAGGTTAACTGTACAAGGATCAGGCTCTGGGGTAGTAATGTGGAAATCTGCATTTGTGTAAGTTGCCATCCTTCTTGGCTCATTCTGGTATTTAGCTGCTTTTTTGTAGGCTTTAGCTTTTCAGATGTTAGAGAAGGGGAATGCCTGCATTTTCCAGCCTTTCCTATTACAACTCGTTTGAATGCTTGAGGCCCACAAATATTTTAGTGTCTTCCCCAACCTGTGCCTTTAAAACTAATTCATCGTTATATAATTGAAATGATGGCTGTTAGTTTTGACCTTTTCTAGATACAGGTTTTAAAACCTCCTCCTAATTAAACGTTATTAAGTGGCTTTTAAAATCCCCTACCAAATAGAACCTCATTTGATGGTATTTTTTTTAAGCACTTAATCAAATATTTCAGGACATTGCTGTCTAGCAGGTTACTGGCATGCCTTTTATGGTGTTGATCCAGTGAGCTCTGGAGCAATGATGTGAGAAAGAAGTATGTTTGTCTATACATGTGTCTCTGTATAAATCCATATATAAAAGGGTTGAGGGCTTGTTTCTTCTTCTGGTAAAGAAAGTTAGGTATCCCTTAGGGAGATTGCTGTTTTAAGAAGATGCAGAAAGTCTTTGCCTGCTGTCATTTTCCATTAGCTGTAGGAGTTACTGGCACCTTGCAGGGTTCTTTGGTTAGATCTCAAAGGTTGTCAGGATTTAGACTTCTGGCTGAAGCAGAAGGCAAGATTACAGTGACTTGAATTTAAACAAAATTGAACCCTTAAAATGTACTGTACTGTTGTATTACTTGCCTCGGTTTATATTCCTGGAATATCCGAGATTCAGACTAGTAGCAGTGAGAGATCAGTGCTCAAGGAATAAAGCGTTTGGTTGCATTTATAGAAGTCCTTTTGATAAATACTTAATATCTTATAAGGAAAATAAATACTAGTTTGAGACCTTGTGCTTTGTGGAGGTGCTTCTGGACACCATGCTAACATCATGAAAGATGGAATGTGTTTCAAAAGCCAGTTCTTTACTACACTGTAAGCCCTGCTTCTGTGGTATTAAACCAGATACAAGCAGTGGTATTGTTTCAAATCAGGAGATGGCAGATAGCAACATGGAGGGGAGCAAGTGGCCAGGATCAGAGGTGGGAGTTTCTTATGCTGGCCTGACTGTTGAGGAACCTTAAGGTACCATTATTGTGGAGACTCCTATGTATGACCTGTAAGAAGGGGGAGCTGGCAAGCTAGAAAGAAGGTCAGAGAGGGCCAACAGGAAGCCCGCCTTTTCCTAGAGCATCTCTCTTCTGAGGCTTCTGTATGTCATCAAACTCGGGAGCTGCCTTTCCCACTGAGCAGAAATCACCTTATAAGTGGTTGTAAACAGGGAACTGGAATCTGGCTTCGGACTCTGAGATGTTTACTGGTGCTTTCTGCTGAGGAATGTCCTCGGGGGTCTGTGCCTAGGAGCTCAACAGCTTTCTGGTGGCAGGGAAGTGCAAGGAATGATCAGGGAAATTCCTTTGTCAGAACTCATTCCCGGGTGTTTTCCAGCTCTGTGGTTGGGTTGTTCTTTATGGTGGAATACTACCATGAATAATCATCACAGGGTTTGTTGTTTGAATGTTTAATTAATGGATACTTAAAAAAATCTCCAAAACTCCTGAAGTTTTTCTGTTTAGTAAATACTTATTTGGAACAAAGACAGACATTAATTTATCAAATCTCATTTCTGGAGAGCTGCTGACTAATGGGAGAAGCTACTTTGATAGTAATGGTTTTAAACATAGTCTTTAAAAATAAATATATTCATTTGGCAGCTACAGCTTATGAAGTTTGGTACTGGAATGCATTATTGAGCTCCACACCCCCTCACTCCACACTCCTCATTTAAAAGCACAGAAACAGGCTATTTTCAATTATAATAGCAGATGAACTTGAGCTCTTTTTCTTGCACTGAGACTTAGTCAGCTTTCTGTCTTGTAGAAGATGTAGGAGAAAATCCGGCTGTTCCCAATAGATTTCTAAGAGTGGAAGCCACTGAGGGTCTAATTCTCCTTTATTCATCTGCATTGTGAAGTGCAGCACTCTGTAAATAATAGTTCCTTTGAAATAGCATTTTGTTTTGATATTTTTTTAGAGGCATTTACAATTTAGCATTAAAAAATGTATCAGAAGAAGACTTGAATTACTTCTGGATGTTTGCTTTTGTATTTTCTCATAGTATGAATTAGGTTTTTATTTATTTTGCATTAGAGCTTGTGGTGGGATTGTTGCTTTTAATTTGTAAGTTATTTAAGGATACTGTTGGGTGTAAGAAGCAGTTTAGTGTTGGAACTTAGCCTTTGACTTTAAAGATGTTACAGGTTCTGCTCTTCAGCCTCTTTCTTTGGGCTGATCACATTCTTAAGTGTAATGACTGTGAAAGTCATAGGGAAAGCTGAGTCTTGAAGGTGGAAAAAGAAATTTGGAGCTGTGGGATCTAGCAGCCTGTGTGTCACGATGGGACCTTGCCTGTGTTCCTTTCTCATTGCTGCTGGGGTATCTTTGTCATCTTGGGCAGATAACTTCAACTTCTGTTCCTCTGCCTGACCTACTTAATGCCAGTCTGCAGGGCTCTAGGAAAGCTCCAAAATGTCAGTGTAAAGGAAGACCCTTTCCCAGTGAATCTATTCCACCTATCCTCCCATTCTATCAGCTCACAACCCTGAGCCCAGGTCTGCTTTCCTTTCTGCCTGGTGTGAAGCTACTTCTAAGGCCTTACGCCCCAGCATAGCAAGCTATGTTTCAGGACTGACTCATCTCCTCCTCTTTTACCTGTGAGCATCTTCCCCTGTTTCTGTTCCTCACAATCTGCGTTGGCAAGAGGGTATAGCCTGGGGGCAGGGCTCCACCACAAACCCTGGTGGCATGGCAGATTTACTTGCTTCATGGTCTGTTTTTATGCAGGTAAAGGATGATGTCTTGAGCATTGGTTCTCTCCTAGCTTCAGAGCTATTCTACTGGTCACAGGTTTTAAAAGCTGTATTTCCAGATCTTTACAGTGGTTTGAGGAGGTGTTGTGTTTGAGACAAGATGGTTCAAATCTATTTCCCTCATCCAGCTACACTGAGTCTTTTTGCTTGTGCTTTTCTCAACCTCTCTTCCATATTTTAAGTGTACCTATTTTGAGCATGACAGTTGGACACTTGGCCCTGTGTAAGGAGGATCAGACTCTGGGAACAGATTTCAGAATGTAATTCCATATTTTAAATCATATGAAAGAATGTGCTCTGATAGGACAGTGATTTGTAGAAAGCCTGCTGGGAGCACAGGGTGTGTAGCGAGGATGGCTTTTGAGTCAGCTGTGCAGAAAGAATTGCTCCTATAAAGCACCTGTGTTCTTGCTCTACCTGGACCTTGCAAGTGGATATGAATGGACAGACTCCAGTGCCTCCATGTAGCCAGTTTTCAATGTTTGGGTTTATGCACCCTGTCCTGTGAATGATGCTTTTTTTTTTTTTAATTTGTTTGTCATTATTTTAATTTTGATTTAAAAGCTTTGCTGAGCTTTAGTGGGAGAAGTGGGAGAGAAGTATACAATATAGGATGAAAGGCAAAAGGAGCTGTAGTAGATCAACTGAGGAGAGTGGCTTTTCCCAAGGCTTGAGGACATGGTGGTGCATGATGAAAGGAAGAAGGAAGCTGTATATTGAGAAAAGTACTGGAGAGATGATAAAGAAAAGGTAAAAGTAGCTAAAGCTGGAGGGCTGGCTTTTACTGTAACTCAACTGAAAGCTCAACTGCTCCAGAACTAACCCTCTTCTCCACCTCCTGGCCTGTTTGGAAGAGATTTCTGAGTAAAATTTCAAAGCCAGAATTTGTTAGGAACTTCAGTCTCATCTTAGCAAGTGGTCATTAAAAAGAAGCAGCTCCTTGTGACCACATTGGTTTTGATGTATCTGTGAAGGATTGTGTGGTGGCCACTAACTAGTCCCATGAGGGGCATTTTCAGGAACTCGGTACTCTTGGAACATGATTAGTTCTGCTTCATTAATGCAGAAACAGTGTTTGGGAAAATATCAGCCAGAAAAGCTTGTAAGGAGGAACTTACAGCTTGCTGCTCCTCTGTCCTTCCAGAAGTCTCCAGTCCCACCGTCATACTGAATCTGTATTATGTCCAACCCCATCTGGTAACTGCTGTATGAATTACTTGATTACCCAGAGTCTCTGTTACCAAGTGGTGTTTATGTTCTCTTTGATATTTGAATGATTGTAGTTGTGTTGTGCGTGGAACTGTCAAAGTGAGGAGTCCTTTCCTGGGGTGAGTCACACTTGCAGAGCATGTACTTGAGACATGCATACTGCATCATATCGGGAAGAGGCTGTGTCAAAAGGAGCGTGAAAGTTTTCCTTCACTATTCTTCTGGGAAATTTAAGTCTTCTGCTTTAAACTCACAGCTATGCTGCTTGTAGGAAAGGGTAGTTGGTAGTTGAAGATAAGGAGCTGGGGTGAGGCAGAAATAAATTTCCATTTTATTTCCTTGCTAAATCAGCTGAATTTGGTATCAGGAGCCCTCAAGAATCAAGGTGATTGATGAATGTTTGAGTGCTAATGGTAGCTTGATGAATGTTCTTAGTGTAACAGGTAGCACACAAAAATGAAAAGACAATGTTGTATTTGATCCAAAGCATAAATTAGAAGGACAGCATCCTCAAGATAAGTGTGTCCAGAGACAACAGTAGGTAAAATTACTGTTTTCCCCATTTACATTTTAAAGCAGAAATAAATCTTGTTTTTAAGGAAGGAGAATAGGATAGGAGTGATCATCTTCAGGTTCAGACATGAAAAGAATTTCAAATGTAGAGTGACGTTTCTCTGACTTGTGGCTATTCATGTTTGGCAAGAGTAAGAGGAGGATAGAGTGATTCTGTGTGACTTCCAGGTGGTTTTCCCCAAGAAATCAAAATGACCAATGAAGACTGCTATCTCCAGAATAGTGACTCTTTGTTTGAAACTTGGAATGAAAAAAGCTGGAACCTGCCACTGCCTTGAGTGGATTTTTTTCCAGATAGGCAGCAGCCAGCACTTGCTAAAAAGGAGCACATCGGGCCTGAGCACAACAGCTCCACTTCAGAAGTGTGTGTTAAGTGTGATTCAGCTTCTAAAGTGTGTCTTTCTTTGAAATAAATCTGAGTGGGAAACTGAGGATGGAAAGTGGAATCATTTGTTGCCCAAGGTCAGTCAAGTTTCTGTGACGCAAGAGGGTATTTGGCAGTAATTCTTTGTTACTCTGTTTCTGAATTGCTAGTGGGAGCTCTTCCAAAACAAATCTAGTCCAGTGGTCTAAGTGCCTTATTTTGTAGTTTACTTTCTGTGTTGTTGCCTTTGAATTAGTTAATGTATTTCTTGCGTCTGGCACAACAGACTTATTTAGAAGAAGGCCAAAGAGTTCTCCTAAAGGTTTCACCGGCGAGACACTGCTACTCCCTGCTCTGTGTGTCCCTGTTCACTCGATTGAATGGTAGAAGGAAATGGAAGTTCTTGGAAGGTTCTTACTTATTTTCCTGCTCTAAGGCAATGTTAAATGTATTCGAATTTAACTCAAAATGCCAATAGGAATCCTGGCTTGGACCTCTTTGGAAAAGAGGGGTAGACTTTGCTGCAGACAGGATAGTCAAAAGAAAGGAAAAGATCAAATAGATCAGCTCACGAAAACCAGCTGTGTCTGGGAGAAAAAGCTGGGTTGAGCCCAGGACAGGAAAGTTTCCTCCTGTGTCAGGCGTGTCTGTCCTTTCCAGCACTATCTTCAAAAGTCACAGAAGGAAGAGTGAACATATTGTTTTTTCTATAGGTGTTTTAGTGGAGACAACATAGTCTCTAGGTAGCTGTTTTCACACACTCTGAAGTGGTTTTTTTTTTTTTCTAAGTGCTGTAAAGAAAGAAATACTTGGTTTGCTGATGATGTAAAAATCATGATAATGGTGAAAACTCAAGCAGTTGATCTCGCAGAGGAGTCAGATTATGGATAGCATCTTGATGCAGAGAAAGAAACTGGTTTTAGGGAGGGTGGGAAGCAGCAGTAGAAGCTTTTAATTATAATCAATGCACAAACATAATCTAGGCCTATACATATCTCTCAATTCTTGGTTAATTGGATGTCAATATAAGGCTTGTATAGTAACAGGAATTGAGTTTTGGGTTTTTTTTTGTTTCTCCAAAGCTGTTGTCATGATAAGTATTTATTCACTGTCTGTTCTCACATTCAGGCATCACTTTAGGAAAATATAGTCTCCTTAAGGATCTGCACAGTTTCTATTATTTCTAAACCTTTTCCATCCATTTACTGGTTAGGATTTTTTTTGGACCTTGTTTTAGCATCTTGTGTCTCTTCTCCAAACAGTAACTACCATTTCATTTTCCATCTCTGTCCTCACCTTCAGTTTCATCAGCTAAAATAATTAGCAATACAATGTTTTGCGTTGACACTTAAATGTCATCACCAAGCTCTACATGGTTTATACTACCATGAATGAATGGTGTTGGTCATGGGGAGGCATGCTGCTTGAAAGCATTTTCAGACTGAAGGCTTCTTAGCTTATTCTAAAAGTGAAATCTGTATCAGCTAATCTTGAAAACGCGTATTATATAAATCTTGTATTTAGGACAACTCAAAGCATATGTGTGTGTAAGCTTTCTTAAATGTGGTTTTACATTTTTGCGGTGTCTAGGTATGTCATGCAGGCCAGAAACATGTCATGTGGTCTGGATCTAGCTCATGGGTTCCTCCTGGGTAAAGTGGTTCTAGTCTGTTTAAATGTCACTGGAGTTCGAGACCATCACCGGAACTGAAACGTCTGCCACATCGTAGTTGAATGTCTCACCCATCAGCCTGTCGGCTTTTATAGGGTTAGGACACTGCATGCTAAAGTGCTGCTATTGCTTTCCCCCACCCACTTCTAACAGTCTTTTTTATAGCAGTAAAACTAATTTTTTACCCCCCTCACCTCCTTTTTTATTTATTCAATAATCTTGGTTTTGTATTATCTGTACACAAAATACAAGTGTAGTATTCCTAACTCTGTTCCTGCTCTACTGAAATACTTTCAGGGTAAATAGAGTCAGAACAGCATGAGGTCTCCTTAGGAATTTCAGCAGTTGATTGAGTATGCAATTTATGGTAGAGGGAAGGACAAGAAAATGCCCTCCCATAGAGGGTTCAGGTGACTTCCCGGACAAGAGCTCCCTATAGGTGATATATGGGGTTGGCCTCACCTCACATGTTTAATTTGTCATAGAAAGAACTTAGTGCATTTTGATATGAAGCATAACCTGCTAATGAGACCATACCTGCTATCTGGGAGGGTTTGTGAGAAGATGTTGGTATGATGACCACATTCTGAAGTAGTGATTTCTGCAAAGTGCTAAATGAATTCTTATTGATCGTTACAATACTGGAGCATCAAACTTTTGTCTTGGTACATAGGAGGCCTCTTTCAGCTCCCAGTGGCTTTGACAGAAGCGTGAGCAGGGGCCAGCTACACTACAGACCTATTTCCATAGGTTCTACATGTACATGCTCAATTAAAGCATGTTACAGAGCCACTTTTGGTGTTTCTGTAATGCTATTGGAAATCACAGTATAATTTTGCTTTTCTCCTTTTACTGCATGCCCCCCTGAGGTCTGTGTTATTTTGAATTGTGAACATTCAGCATGGTCATACCTCTCATGTCAGTGCAGCTTCTGTCTAGAGTATTGACCTTCACAGAACAAATTCATTAGTGGTCAGCATGGCCTCCATGGTTAGTTTTACCCCCCTGCCATCCTTTTGGAGACATGTATAGATTATTGGGCAATTTTCTTCTTGCTGGAAGCAATTTGTTTCTAATGTAAATTAAGTGTTCTCTGTGAGAATTACACTGCTGCTCAGCTTACCTTTTTCATTTCAGTATCCTTCTACGCAGAAGTGTGCTACTGGTGTAACTTGTTATAGCTTCCATCCCTTTGGACTATTCCTTGCTCTAAGGTGCTCAGTTTTCCTGGTCATGGTGTGCCTGTTCCACACTTGGGTGCCACTTGCCATTGGGCAGTGATGCCACTGTTGTGAGACTGTCGCACCAAAATACTTTGTTCAGTGCTTATAACCATGTGAGGACTTGAGAAAGGAAGTATTACTTTCTTCCACATTTGCCGAATGAAGTCTTTATTTTTGTTAGCAAACAAATGTAGTAGAAAGAACTGAGATGGAGATTTCTGACTGTGGCTCTGAGTGTTTGGTGTTTTGTTGTAGCACTTCTGCATCTTTAGAGAGCATTGTTTTCTGGCTGAGGTATAAAGCTCAGAAGTATTCATTCACGGGCCTAGCTGGTACAGGGACGGCACTTTTTAAGAATCATAATACAAGTAACTTTTCACTTCCCAGACCTTATAGTTCATGTTTTTTATGTAACTGGGTGTATCTCATTTATATTCTTATTGAAGGAGCTTAGTTTAACTGTAGGAAAAGCTTCTACATACAGACTGGTCATCTTTGATCATCCTTGTTACCTTTCACTGAACCTTTTTCAGTTCTGCTGCCAGGGGAGGGTGTTAAATATAGGATAGATATATACAGTGGCATAGTGATGGTCCCTGCTTTGGCCTTTTTTCTTTTCCAAGTAATCCTGAGCACTCTGGATACTTCTGTAGGTAAAGTTTCTTCTCTGCTTCTGAGCACTGAGCTAGTACCTCTGTGAAACTGCCTGTTCTAACATCAAGATCTTTCTTCTGGGTGGTAGTGATCTGTTTGGGGTTCATCACTGCATATGTGACATTAGGATTGTATTTCCTGTATGTGTTCCATTTCACTTGCGAGTTTGTTATCCAGTCATTCAGTCAGTTCCTTATAGTTTTCCTCACTGATACCACCTTGAATAACTTTGAGTCAACAGCAAAATCTCACCTCACTGTTCATGCTGTTCCAGATCATAGATGTATACTGGATGGCACATGTCCCAGCAGGAAGGCCTGCAGAACCGCACAGTGACCTCCTCCCTCCTACAGCAAGAATGGAAAGTTTACTCCTCTCACTTCCTATTTTTAGCCAGATTTTCATCCATGTGAGGACTTTCTTAGCCTGTAACTGCTAATGGTTCATGTCACGGATGCTTACCCCGCCTATAATTTCAAGTGTGTATTGTAAGATCACCTTAGAGAATGGACTTTCATATTCTTTCATGTTTAACTAATACACTGTGGACTCATTAGTGAAAGCATGTCATAAATAATAACATGATAAAATCTTCAGCTGGAGTGTAATATATTATAGATACTGGTTCCCAAATAAATCAATCTAATGATAACAATAATAATGTTTATAACAGATGAAATATAATTTGGTGTAATTTAACATAGAGGTTCTTCTGGCATGCTGAATGAGCAGCATGCAAATGTCAGCTCACCAGGACGTCCAGGTGGAGTTTCCTGTGCATACTTCAACACATGCATTTTATGTATGTTTGAATATACCTTATTTTCTCGCATATACTCTAAGATCTGTATTTTTTAGATGTTTGAATGTAGCTTATTTCTACCTGTGACTTTTTATATTTCAGAAGTGTTTTGTACCTATGAAAAATGGGCAGAAACATAGCTATGCGTCAGCAGTGCTATCCAAGTGCCAACTTCATTTCAGTGGAACACCTGGATTTCCTTCAAGTTCTTATTACCTGGAAGAGTAATTCAATAGGTTTTTATGAATAAAGGCAAATGTTTAGAAAAATGTCTGCTTATCAAATGAGCTTTTCTCTTCTTGCTATAACTCAGGTGTAATGACTTTGCTGAGACCTCTTTTGCTGGATGTAATCCCAAATATTCAACAGACTGCTGCTTTGGCTCTTGGGAGACTTGCCAATTATAACGATGCCCTGGCAGAGGCTGTCGTGAAGGGAGACATTCTTCCACAGCTCCTGTGTTCGTTGTCTGAGCAAAATGTAAGGCATCATTGTTTTCTTAAGTTATATATATATACACATATATATACATACACACACACACATACATTTAACTAATGCACAGGGGAAGGGAAACCTTTCTGTATCAGCTATCTGCTGTTATCCTAATATAGCAATACATGTATTGGAGTCACAGACAGCATGTATGTTTGAACCCTGAGAGATCAATGTGTACAGTGTGCCTAAGTCTGACTTCAAATAAGCTTGAATTTAAAATATTGTCATACATTTTAGTGCACTATAAGAAAAACATTCATGGCACTCTTATGTTCTTAAAATCTTGAGTGATGTTTTATGAAAGGTCCTTCTTCAAAAATCAGACAATTTGAGAGTTGTAGTGCTAATTGACTAGGATTTGTCAATGATACACTTGTAAAATACATATAAACCCCAGAATTTCTGTAATTAAATATTTAATATCTCCAAACATGACCTTTCAGAAATCTGTGGCATGAGAAATTTCAGTCCACCAACACAGGAAAATATTCTGAAAGTTTTTCAACTTCATATTTGTCAAAAACAAGCACACAAAATAGTGTAGTCACAATTGCAATGCAAATGAATCTGCTGGTGCCTCTCCTTTCCTGCCATTTTCCTTCAGGTTTTGCATATATTCCAGCTTTCTAGTGTTCCTAACCTAGATTAACAAAAATACTTTCCAATAAGGTTTCTGGTAACTGGAAAAAGACAGCTGAGTCCATTAATACCACAGCCATACTTAGGCTGCAGTTTTGATTTATTTGATTTAGGAGAAGTAGGATTTCAATTGAAATATAATTTGGAAAACCTTTTTTATCTTTAATCTTTTGAGGAAAACATAAATGTACGTACTCATTGCATATTTTTCTGTGCATATAGGTCATTGTCTATACAATTAATCTTTAAAAAAAAAGCTGAAGAAAAACCTTCATGTCAAGATATTGGTATAGTATGGAAAGAAAGTTAAAGTTTTAGTTAGACAACTTTATAACCATTTTGGTTATTTTATTTCTATGTGGAAGTGAAGAAGAACAAATTCTTTATCCTCTTGTTTTGTTTGGGAAACGATCCCCCTGCTACAACTTAAAGCCCTCACTAAATTAGCTTGAGTATTCTGATTTATATCTTCCATGTTACTGCCTGTGCTGTCCTTACATCAAGATGGCTGTAATTCAGAATCACTTGGACAGCAGCAAGATTAGTGTGAGGTCATGGAAGGCCTACTATGCCTTGGTGACTGAGGGCAAGTGAAGGAAACTCATTATCCAGTTCATACAGAGTTTAGCAATGCATGCAGTTTGTTACTCCCCATAGGCAAAAAACCCTGTTCCCATTACATTTACTCTTCGTCTATCAACATTTACATTTAAGAAGCAGATTCTTTGAGGACACAATAAGTACTGATTCTACTGATCTATGGAGAACAGTTACAGGGTCACATCCCAGATCAATGTTTTGTCAGTTAAACTGAGCAAAATACAGTTTTACGGTGTCTGTGCCTGTGAATATGGTTTGTTTGTAAACAATTGTGTTTTAAATAATAAAAACAAAGATGTGTTTTCCTTTGCCAGGAGCATAATTATTAAACAGAAATAACATACCCATATTTGCAGACACAGACTGGTGTAAACAACTATAGGACAGCTGAGTTCATCGAAACTTGCGATACCTTAAATAGTCAAATCCTTAGCTAATGTATCTTTACTATTTCCCTTAACTTCTGTTTCCTCTAAATGAAGTTTAATGCTTTGCTTGTACATGATGTTTAATGTACCTGCTTATAGGCCTTAGCTTAGAAGACTGGATTTTTGGCATTGAGCATTTATATCAGTACTGGTAAACTAAGGAGGGTTGAGGCATGTGTCTGAGCACTGCAAGGTGACTGCAAGGTTCTCTTTAGATCATTAGCATGCTCTCTGATGAAGTTTTAGCCAACACCAACCATCAAATGACTCAACAAAGCCTGGATGTGGTTTAGGGGATAGAACAAGGCAGAGGCAGTCTCCAGTAGTGTAGATGAGGCCGTTGTGCTTTGAGAGAAGAAGAATTTATGTGGATGGATGTGGTATGTTGTGTCACCTTCCTTCAGGGCCAGGGAGTGGGCGTGGGTCCATTTTACTTTCTGTGGAGCCACTGCAGATATTCTTCTATTACCATACCTTAGTGCTTTAGATTTTAGACTTTTGAAGGTGTTTGGGCACCTTATGGGAAACACAAAAGCACTCACATGGTTCTTTGTTTCTCTGGACTTGTTCCAAAAGGGATGTGGGTTTTGCATTGTTCACCTTTTTGGGTACCTTGTCAGTAGGAATCTAGCACTGTCAAGTCCCCGGGCTCCCTGTGCAGAGCTGGGGAGAATCGAGCACCTTGGAATGAGATTAAAGCCAGCTGGTACAGAGAGAGAGAGCCCTCTACAGCTTGTCCACAGGGGAGATCTGTCAACTGCCAGGCTGGAGAGCATACTCCAAGCACATAGGCATAGCAGTAGGTTACTTGTGTCCCAGTCAGTCCTGCACTCATTGCCATGCAATGGCTTCATGAGGTAGGCAAACTGTTTCACAGCATGGTTGTTTCTGGCCAGAGTACTTTTAACTGGGTTCTGGATTTTGAAACTAAGATGGGAATAATTTTAATCTTCAGTTTGCACATCCCAGTGATAGTTACAAAACTGCAGGAGAAGACCAAAATGTGATTTTTGGAGGAAAGACTTTTAACTGTGCTTTTAGTAGAAACTACATGGAACTCCATGATGTGTGCAGCGTAGTACACATAGCATAGTTATCTGTATGCTGAAAACGTATTTGGTCCAGCACTGAGGGAGATAAAAGTGAGGTAAGTGCTTGGATTTTGCTTGAACTTACGACAGAGGTGCCAAGGTGCTTTGTCTTGTTGAAAGAGAGCTGTTTCCAGGCACGTGCAGGGGTCTGGTCAAAACTGAGGGCCATCTGATGTTGGGTATTTGATAGGATGGATGTTCAGGGTCTTAGCTGTGGGCTTAGGCAGTATTTAGGCATTTCAGAATTCAGTTCCTAAACCCTTTTGTTGCATCTAATCCTTTGTGTCTCAGTTTTCTGTTTGTTAAGGTGAACAAAGTTTTCTCATAGAGATGTTGTGAGGGTATATACATTAGAAATTGTGAAACCTTGCAAGTGTCACAGATGGGTAGAATTATTTTAGAAGCTTGCCCTGCATAACCTGGGTAATCTGGTTAAATATGTTAAGAGCTATTGTTTTTGTAGCTCTTATCATTCACTACTGACTTAAACAAACAGACTTATCTAGACTATTATCTTTTCCCCATATCCTCTTAGCCCTCTCATTTTTTCTGTTTGTTTATGCACTTACTGCAGATTTTAGATCATGAGCTGTCTCAAAGAAGGACTGTAAGTTCATTGTTCGTGTGATGTCCAGTGATCCTGAGTTGGATCTGTATGAAATATTGCTACTACTAAAAAAGTCTAATTTATGCATGCCTGTACTGTATTATGCTTTGAGCTACTTAGTGAGAGCTTTTATTTTTTCTTTTTTCTGATTTGTATAGCGTTTCTACAAGAAAGCAGCTGCCTTTGTGCTAAGAGCAGTTGGTAAACATTCTCCACAGCTAGCTCGGTCAGTAGTTCAGTGTGGAGCTTTGGAAATGCTTGTGATTTGCTTGGAAGATTTTGACCCTGGAGTCAAAGAAGCTGCATCTTGGGCACTTGGGTATATTGCCCGACACAATTCAGGTAACAGGTATCACATGGGTTATCTTTTGGTTTAATGCTATGTGAGAGTTATAATAAACTGCATTATTGCAATGTTCATAAATAGAATAAGATGCTTTACTGTTACAAAATTCTAAATTTGGAGCAGAAATGTACTTTAACTATACCAATCTACCCGCGCTGTATCTTTCGTGGGGAACTGTCATATCTGACACCAGCAGTGCCTGGTTACGAGAGGTGCTCTGAGAAGAGATGCACTGGGCCTCTGATCAGGAAATGATGCTTGGCTTTATTCTCTTTCATGAAGAAATTTCAGAACCTTTATGTATTGTGTAACTGTCACTGTAGAACAAAGTTTCTTACTCTTAACATAATTTCTTAGTTTGTAAACATAGTAAAATGGAGAAGCCTAAGAAGGACCAAGTTTCATTCAGCTTACAGCAGTGCCTGCAGGATAAATGTGCCAGATTCGTTGCACTTTCTATATTATCGCTAGCCAGCAGACCACACTCTTCATCTCTCAGGGTCAGGAATAGATCCTAGGAATCTGATATTGAGAAGTTCACTGCTGTCTCATAAACAGTTGTATAACTCACTGACAGTGTCATGTTCCTATTTAAAAGCTGATCCACGAGGTTGATAATTCTTTTACCAGCTATTTATATAGTTCAAGTAAAAGTTTAGAGCTATGAGTCAAATAACTAAGGGAAGAAACTGCTGGCTGGAAAGGGTGGGAGAAATGACTTGGATTAATATTGTTTAATATTAATCTAGGATCATAACTAACTCATTCATTTATGTTTGATTTTGGCTCTAAAATGTACATAGACTGAATCTGGAAGTTATTTTTTTCTCTTTTATTCAATCGATATGCAGTGTTGGACTGTGGAAGGCATTGGGGATTTCCCTTTGCCACTTAGAGAGAGAGTTTACTTACTGGGACTGACTCCAAAGTTGTCAGCACCTTCCTGCTGACAGACTGCTTTTTCTGGGGAGCAAATTCATGCTTGGGGCACTTCTGCAGTAAAGGTCTTTTATCTTTTGGTCACTGGGTCTGAATCTCACTCCTGGTGGAAAAAAATTGTTGTTTCCATCTGAAAGACATTTGTTTAAGTGTCATTTGAAAGTGTTCGTTTGCATAAATGTGTGTAGTGTAAGTGTGTCTCTATGTTACTCTTAACATAAACGTTTCTGTAGTTTTGTTATGTCAATAAACCAATATTGACTCACTTCAATTGCCCTTCATGCTATTCACTGCATGAATGCTGGCTGATCTTTAGGGTGATCCAGTTCACTTGTGATGGCTTTGTCTGCAAAGGAGGTGATGTGGGGGTGTTGAAGACAACAAGCTCCTTGTACAAATTTTAATTCCATGGTTATGAATTATTTATTCACTGATGGTGAATGGGTGCATGTCTCATTTCAATTTATGCTAGCAATAAGATCAGCATTTTCAGAAACCAGGCTGAAATTGTGAGTGCTACCAAGCCGCAAGCATCAGGACATAGACATGTCACTAGGTGTAATCAGTTAAAAACAACCAACCAACTACCTGCATAGGAAAAAACCAAACAACCAAACAAGACACCCCCCAAAAAAACCCTAAACCAAAAACCCAACAAAAAACCACACCCCTGCTTCTCCCAAAACCTCCATCCAAAATCCCCCACAGACAACAAAAAAACCCCAAACCCAACAAGAAACAACCCCAAAAAAATGTTCTTTCTCTGCCCAGCTACAGCCGATTTGGGGGATTTACCTTCCTCTATAACACAGGAAGTCTCTGACATGATTACTGAAACTGGAGGAGTTATACTGAAGAAAGGTGACTCCGTGCATAGTACGTTTCTTATACAAGCATGCCTTTGCAACAAGATATTGTTGGAGATGGGATGAAAAGATAGATGGACCTGTTCTTATCAACATCTGGTGTTTACTGTTCAAGAAGCTCTGAATTAGACTCACGTGCTTGTGTTGGCAAAATTTAGCAGTTATGATTTTCTGTCATTGGACACATATTGCAGCTTAAACTCTATTTTTAGAGTCGGGTGTGAAATGGTTTTCCCCACCTACAAATGGTTTTTCGGTTTCAAAAATTGTTTCAGTTCAAAGCTAGGACAATGTTTATGACAAGATTTTATTTTCCTCTCCTGAAAAGACTGGGAGTTAGGGAGGCTTTATTTGCCCCAGCAAGAAAAGTTCAGTGCTTAGGGCTTATGTCTGGGATGTATGTGGGAGACAGATTAAAGTCCCCATCTGTCTTAGGCAGGTTGTGAACCTCTGTCTCCCTGAATGCAAGCAAAGGCTCCCAGCATTTGCTGGGAACTGCTGGCAATCGCAGGGTCTCTCTGCTTTTAATCAGGAATGACCTGGAAAGCTACTTTTGGAACTGTGGTGTGTGTTCCTATGAAAATACTTACATTTTTGAGAAATACTTATTTTATTTTTTTTTTCCTTCCTGATGAAAACATTCCCTGGTTAGCAAGTTCCCTACTGTCTTCTTACATCAGGCTCTTAAAAATGCAGTTCTCCTGTGAGCAGATGTCTTCAGAAGGCTTGTAAGATTTTAGGTCAAGACAGATGTCTCATGAGATTTCAAGACACTAGAAGGTTTGCCAGGTCAGATTCCAAAATTTAGGAATGGCTCTTGCAGTTATGTTCTTTTTTGAAGCTCCCTTTAAGCTGAATTTAAGATGCTGATCTTGCTCCAAAGCATACAGATCAGTGTGGTGTAATTTTGACATTCATTATTTCTAGTATTTGTGTTTGAGTGTGAAGTGTTTCAAATACCATCAAAATACCATCAGGTCCATGAAAAGTATTTTGCTTATTTTTACTTACACCATATACAGTTACTATTAAAATGCAAAGTGCATGTTTGAAGTATCCAAACAACTTAGCTTTCCATTTGCTTTGCCTACATAAAAGGTATAATTTATTAATTGTCTGTTACCTGCTTCAGCGTACTGTAAATTGGTAGGAAAACAAAAATAAACAACACTATTTATACTCAAGCATATTTGCTGAAAGCAGAGTTATGCTCATTTTCTGCCATGCACTCTTAGGATCATAGGGTAGTTCAGCTTGGAAGAGACCTCAGGAGGTCTCTAGTCCAGCTTCCTGCTCAAAGCAGGGTCAGCTACAAGGGTAGACCAGGTGGCTCAGCTCTTCAGTGATTTGAGGCTAGCAGTTACTTCGTCTAGTCTTTATTCTAAGCTTCCCTTTTAATTAATGACCTTCATTCGTCTCCTGAGGAAAGATTTTCCCACTGGTTCCAGTGGAATTTTTAGCACTGTGGTTGTGGTGGTCTGCGTAAACCCGTGATTTTTGAAGTGCAGCCTTTGGAATACCCTTGGGGATCACATTCTTCCTATGTGGCTGCTACATGACCACACAGTCCTTGGGAAAATACAGTGTTGGAGGGTTTTATTGGTCAACCCTGTTATTTCCTGTGGATACACCTGCCACCACAGCAGGGTCTGTCTGAGAACCCTGGTCTGGACTGAAACTTGCGTTTGCTTCCAGGAAAAGGTTTTGCTGCTGCTGCACTATGTGAATATGGTATTTGTTCAGAGCTGATTTTCCTTCTCTGGGGTCTACCTGCCTGCACATTCACTTTCTCTCCTTCATCTTTTCATTTATTTATTTATTTATTTAATCAATCCATACTGTGATTGCCAATCAGTTTAGATCAACACTTTCAGACTTCCCGCTGATTTCAGTGTATATGTAGTCAGGATCTTGTTGACTCGACTTCATTCACTTTTCATGTCTTAAACTCTGAAGTCTTTCTTATCAGTCTTTCTTTTACCTCCATGTCTATGTGCCTTCATGTCTCCAGTATCTCTTATTATTATAAACTATTATTATAAACTGCTACTATATATTGTGATAAACTATTTAGTCAAGTAGTTATTTGAAAGTCTTTGTCATATTGTTCTGGACAAAACCAACTAATTTGTGGTGGATTTTGAGTGTTATTTCTCTTGTCTCTAGCCATATGTAGAATAACATTTCCTGCTTTCACACACGTAGGGAGAAGTCCTACTTTACCATCATGTAGTTAGACAGATTTCTTGAGCTCTACCCCAAACTGAAGTTTTGAGCCCAGGGTTTTTGTAACTTTCTGTGGAATTATGTCCATAAGTAAGTTTTTCTCTGCTACCTTTCTCCTCTGCATCTATGGGTCTTGTCTTTATCCTTACAATGCAGTCTTGTCATAGTGTTCATAAAAGTTTTTTTGTAACTTGTTCCAGCTTTTTTCATTTCTTTGACTGGATATTTGTTTTCAAAAATTTGTTCCTGACAACTATATTTTCTCCTTTAACTCTTTTTCATCCTTCGCCTCACCCCTCTCCCTCCCCACTTGTGTTTTGTAACTGGATAGTAAAGTTTCATGAATCTTTTGGTCAACAGCCTGAAATAAAGTTGTTCTACCAAGTGGGAATGTTAATTGAGTCTCATTTTGAGGGAAAAAAAGTCATTACAGTTGTCATAGAACCATTAATACTTAGAATTGTAGTTTTGGGCTGAGTGTGCAGGGGAATGTGATGGGAAGATCTATATTTTCTTTGTCCCTACCTTACCTTTCCTATTTTTCCGATAGTCCGTTTACTGCTTATGTTTCTTGACACATGGTCCAGCCTTCCATGTGGTGAATTATTAGCCATGAACCCTATAAACACCACTGGAAGAAGAACCATTTAATTAACCATGACCAACAGTCACCATCAGTATTTAAATGATACCAGACTTAAGTCAGCAAGAGCTGATCTGAATTGAATCAGATTTAGTTTGCTCTTTTAAAATAATGTTTATGGTTACTTTTGCATGCCTAGGTGAAGCTGTGACCTTAAAGTACTGCTGTTTATCTTGAACGTCATGATTTAATCTCAGAAGGCATCAAAGAAATCCATTCTTGTAGTAGTATCCTATCCCTCTTGACGTGATTGTTGTGATATTAGCATTTCCTGGCAGACTGTAGGCAATTGAGTTGGTTGCTTGGAAGTTGCTTCTGAGGCATAGTCCCATGGATTAATCTGGACTGTTGGTCAGTAGTATGTGACATATTCCACTTGGTCAGTGTACAGCATCAAACTACAATTTGAAGACATCAAGTGTGCCTTCTTCCATGGAAAGCTAAATGTAGCCTATACCTCTTATTGACGAGCTAGTTTTCAGGTTTGTTTTCAGATATGTTTCAGGTACATTTAATTTCAGATTTGTAATGAAGATACAGTATTTGGATTTTGTTGAAATTTTAGGATTTGTGCATATTTAGAGGATGTGCCCTCAAATTTTTAGTCAAATAGTTATTTGGAAAGTGAGCCTGAAGAGTTAATTTTGTATTAGTTTAAAAATGATTGCATTATTTATTATTTTGTGAGGTAATAATTATATTACCTTTAAAAGATTACAAAATAACATACAGTGTAAATATTTGGCTTATCGCATGTGTTGGAGTGTGTGGCTATAACTCACTAATTGAAAACAAATCTGTTCAGGAACATTATTTGGATATTAACAATGTAATGATGATATGACTTATAGATTTCATGAAAAACTATATTAGTCTATGTATATTTAATGAAGTATGCTATATTTTTCTTAGTATGAAAATCTCTTTATCGATGGACTATAAATCAAAAGCTAAGTTAGAGTCTTGAAACACAACAGCCATATGTTGCCATGGTACTGTAAGTCAAGATAAATGTTAAAGATAATAATGGATATGCATAATCAGGTGTAGCACAACTGAACTAAGAACCTAATAGCTTATTGAATCCCCCATGATTTTTGTTACTTTTTCAACACTATTTTAAAATAGCACAACTTGGTTATAGTATAAATTTTGCTTCTGATATCCAGTAATTCTTATTTTAGGACTGTGATTAATGCTGCATGCACAGGGAGAGCTAATGAATTTCTGATAGTGTAATTTTTGTCCATGTCAGCTAATCATGTGCTCAGATTTTTTTTCTTTTTTACTTAAGGTGCAGCTAGTTAAGGATATTGTACTAATCTCAGACACACAATATCCCACTGATGTTATTTCTTATTTGTCTAATTGTGTGTGATAACATTTTCATGTCATTAAAGTATAAATTCTGTCTTGTCCCACGGATGGTAGCAAAGCCTAGTTTTGATCTGTAAGTTCCATTTTCTCAATCTTTTATGTAAGATAAATCTTTTATGTATGTTTTTTGTATTTCTGTTTTTGGCATTTGATCTATGCTAATATCTGCTTATCATTTAAAGAGGGTAAAATGCTCTCTAATTAGGTGGTTGGTAAAATTTTGGTACTTTGGCTTTCAGTGTTGTTGTTAGCCATGCATAAAATGCTTTCCTATTGATCAGTGTAGAATAGCCAGGGTTTAAACAGCTGACATCTGCTTACTTTAAAAAAAGAAAAAGAAAACAGAATAACAAACCATTTCAGCCTAATCTACCTCAAATGTGCGCATGTAAATGGGGGTCCATCTATTGACCTGCATTCTTTTCAGTTGTGGATTGGTCCACACGGTTTATGAAACCAGGAGGGCTGATTTGAAATGCAGATGTCGAGACGGTGAACTACACCCTCCCCTTTTTCCTTTGCTGTATCTGTCAGGGTGAAAAATGGCTTGCACAAGGGTCAGTCACCCATACTCACTTAATTACTTTCCTTGGACCTACAGAACTGTCACAAGCTGTGGTGGATGCAGGCGCTATTCCTCTTTTAGTGCTCTGTATCCAGGAGCCAGAAATTGCTCTGAAAAGGATTGCTGCTTCAACTCTCAGTGATATTTCAAAGCATTCTCCAGAGTTAGCACAGACAGTAGTGGATGCAGGAGCTATCGCTCACTTAGCTCAGCTGATCCTGAACCCTGATGCTAAACTGAAGGTACATTTTTAAAAATTATTTTTGAAAATCTCCATTATACCAGTCATTACGTGATATTGAACCAAACCCACTGATGTGCATTTTTATTTAGGAGGCTATTGTTTTGGGCATTGACAAAATGTAACTATGTAATTAGTGACAAAGAGTTCTGAATATAATCACAGATTTAGCTACTGGATTAAAAAACTGCCGCTCTGTGAGGAACAGCTAAACTAATCTTTAAAGTAAACAGTATGATATTTTGTTCTAGAATTATGTAGTATAGGAAGAATGCAACAGATATTTTTCATAGATAAAATGAGTGCAATTCGGTTACAAAAAGGTTTTGCATACTTAGGATTATACTATAAGCCAGTTAATGTTTAATGTATTATTGTATTTTGGAATGTACTGTCTTGATGCGAATAGCTGCTGTTGAAGGTTTAATCACTAGAGTTTGACAAAAAACTGTTTCTTAATAAAATCTTTGTGTCTAACAGAAAGAAGACAACATAAAAATGCCACTTCAAACAAATAGACAAAAATTCTTTAAGGTTTTATAGATTGAACTTATGCAAATAAAGATACCTTCTTAGATGTCAGTAAATTTTAAATTACAGTTTTAAATGGTGTGTGTATATATATATTTCTTCTTTTTATTTTATTTTTCTTTTCTTTTTAATACATGGCAAGCTTGAATGGGGTAAAACAAAGGAGAAACTTTTATTCAGGAACCAGTGAATGTTCTGTGCCATTATATTTGTGCATGAATTGACTCAGTGAATTGTAAAATAGCTGTAATTGTTTTCCCTATCCTGCTTTGTTTTCCTTGATGCAATAGATTTTTGTGTGCAGGAGGAGTGTGTGTTGTGGGATGTTTGTATACTATTGATTTTATAACAATTCTTATTTATTAGCGTCAGGTGCTGTCAGCTCTAAGCCAAATAGCAAAGCATTCAGTGGAACTTGCAGAGTTGGTGGTTGAAGCAGAAATTTTCCCAGTTGTGCTCACATGCCTGAAGGACTCAGATGAATATGTCAAGAAAAATGGTGCAACTTTAATTAGAGAGATAGTAAAACACACGCCTGAGGTAAAACCTTGAAAATGCAAATACAAGGTCATATCATTAGATTTTACACTTTAAATAAAATACAGGATTATTCTGTCATTTGCTTTTTGAAAGGGCGGGCAAATAGCTGTTTGGCATGTTCACTGGAACAATATGGAAATGCTTGCTGATATTATGAGATGTGTATTGAATATGAATTGGGTTAGGAAACCGGGAATCATATAATGTATATCTAGCTACTTCATTCCATAAGATATCTTCACAGAGAGGGAGTTCTAGTCTGGCAGTATTGTCAGTCCTGGATATTAAGAATACCATGAGAAAAGCCTTACAAAAGTCATGATATCCGCTAATAAATGACAAGATCATCCTAGAACAGTAATAGATGGTGTATGTCTTTTTAAAAAATCTTCTGGGATGCTGGGATCCCATTTTAATTATTTTTCCAATGACAATGAAGGTCATATTATTATCTGTTATTTATTATTAAACTGGTGGTAGTTTCTTTCATTAGCTTGAGTTTGTAATTTGGATCTCAGCATTCACAGTGCTTTTGCCAGTAATTGATAAAGGAAAGTGGGGATTTTTGGCAAAGTCAATACAAAATAAAGAGGAAAACCAAATAGTTATAACTATGTTAATCTGTCAGACCATAGAGATAATTAAAAGTCTCTAAATATGACTCTGGGATAAAATACTTGCAATGTATTTGTGGAACACACTAATGCTGAGCGCTGTCATTTCGAAATCATGAGACTAGCTTACCTGGGAAGTGCTTAAGCATGAATTTTGTGGTGTTTCTTCAGTCTGCTGGTTTTTAAGCTGCTGGCGATTAAAGGTTGCAGGCTTGTCACATTTCCTGCTCTCTCTCTGCACATATGAGCAACGCAACTTCACTTTCTCAAAAAAGTGAAGACACTGTCATTATTAAAGGGGGGCACTAGAGTCGGAAGCTGGAGGCCAAATTTACGAGATTGCAGGTGAAGTCAGAAGAGCTGCTAGCACAGGATCCTCTGTGCAAGGCAGTTGCTCATTCTAGCTGCAATTCAAAAGAGCTGTAGGAAGTATCTTGGTTACTCCTGATGAGAAGTCACAGTCCACATTTGACTTCAGAGTGACAGTGATGTCTGTCCATCTCTGAGCAATGATATTCAAGCAACACGTGTTGCAGCAGAGACAAATTGGCAAATGGTATTTCTAGAGGAGCTGGCTGTGTCAGTCGTGAGTGTTGTGGCTTTTGGATCTCAGCTATCTTTATATGCACTAAAATCCATGCGAAGTGTCAGGATCTGGGGGGCCTGCAGCGGGGCCTGAGGGCCACGACACCAGGGAGTATGTCTGTGCCTCCTAGCTCTGTGCATCCCAGCACACGTGGCTGTGCCCAGATGTAGGACTTGGTCGTCAGTGATTGCAGGTCACAATCATGTGAACAGTTTTTCTTAAGTTGTAACTTTAAATTTTGTGTAGCTGTCTCATGAATAAAACAGTCCCCTTTTAAAGGCTCTAAGGCAAAGGTGGATTTCATGTCTATAGAAATAAACTGGATTGGGAATCCACATGCCTCAGTTTTGTTAGCTTAATTTGACTTTAAAGAATGTATTTGTTTTGCTTTGGAATCTTTGGGGAAAATGGGATATACCTAACAAGACAGAAGAAAATAATCATAATATGAATTTTTAAATTTCTGTGCATTGTTGATTTTATACATACTCTGCTGCTGTCCCTCTAGGGATATGAGAAGTGATAACTTTTGGAAAGAAACTTGTTGCATAGCTTGATTATCATTTATCAGCTGGGCTATTTAATTGACATTCTGGGGCAGACTCCATTGCCCATCAAGTGTGTTCCCGGGACACTTCCCTCAGAGTACCATAATGTGTCAGAATGGTGTAGTCCAAGTTGGTTTTATGTGTGCATGACAGTTGTCTTTGGCTTCATGCCTCAGTGCTGGAATCTAGGAAGGCTTTTATGCCACAGAGGCTGTCTACAATGCAGGGGAAAGAGGTGGGCCTTTTCCCCTGTCCCTGCACAGTATCATGTTGGCTTGGGAATAAGTGGATACTGGTATGAAGGAGTATCTGGCTCAGTAGGTGCATTTTCAAGGGATTCATATATTAGGCTGTCATTTGCATGTTTCTGTGGTGTGTACTAATGGAGCTGAGAATATGTCATTCCATGCTATACAGCATCAAGAATTCAGAGTCTTGATTTCCTTGCAGTAAAGTCAATCAAAAATAGAGTTGCAGAGCAACCTCATTCCTGAGAATTTCATGCTGCACTTAGTGCCCAACAGTCTGTATGATACATCACTCTTACTCCAGCTTTATTTTGTAAATCAGGAGCAACACATTTAAAGACTTTTCTAATGTAGTTTGTTATGCCTGTTGATACTTCACAGTATCTAATCTCTTCCATTTATCTTTTCAGCTTTCACAGCTTATAGTAAATGCAGGTGGAGTTGCCGCTGTGATTGATTGTATTGGCAGCTGCAGAGGGACTGTCAGGCTGCCTGGCATCATGATGCTTGGTTATGTAGCAGCTCATTCGGAGAACCTGTCAATGGCAGTGATTGTCTCCAAGGTTAGCTATCACTTTGTCGCCTTCCTATAATTCTTCAGTGGTATTCTGAGAAAGAGATACAAATTTACATAGGCAGAGAACATATTTTGTGACAGAATTATATACTCGCTGTTGATGAATGCACTTTCTCCTAATATTGCTGCTTGCAATGTCTGAAATTGTATAGTAACTTGATCAAAGTGTGTCTTTATGAAGCTGAACCTTTTATAAAATGTCTTGGATTAGTTTATGATCACCCGTTTGTATTACAGTACACGATTTTCTGTGTTGCAATTGCATGGGTACAGAAAGTAAGCCAGTAAATTTCTATGGTCTGTTTCCTCTTAAAAGGAATGTTTGTGGCTACATCAAAACCCTTTTTGAAACAACAATGTTTAATGACACGTTCCTCATTGCGCTAGCATGGCTCCGCTAGTACTACTAGAATAGTCTTGCAACAGAAATCTTAAGACTTGAAAAGACCTCAGTTTCTAATGTAGTATGGTTTGATTCGGTTGTGCAAGGGACATTTCAAATGAGATAAGCTATACATTTTCAGGTTTTAATAAATGGGCAATGATATAGAAGGGAGGGAATTTGCAGTATTCTCAATTGGTGAAGTTAGTGCCTGATGTAATACTTGGATGTGAATAATGCTAACTAATGACAGGAGGAGGTGATTTCACTAAGCATTGTTGCCCCATTTTTACACCATGTCAGTCATTTTAAAATATACTGTGTAAGTGGAAACAATGAAACAATAAAGAGTAATTGTGTTTGCTGCCATAACTGAATAGGAGTGCAGTAAGAGTATTTGTAGAGATTTGGGGACACTGTCATGAAATTAAATATTTTAATGAATGAGCCACAAAAGAAACCAAAATAAACCCAAACCCCAGTAAAAAACCGTAAAAATTGCTTCAGGGGAAACTAAGCTTGTGGAGTGGTACCTGGTGCTGAGGGCAGGACATGGTAAACTGAGGCCATTTGAAAGAAATGCACTGTGGCAAACACATGTGCAGTTGCACTTCTACAATGTTATGATGTAAAGTGATAGCTCCATTCTGTGGTACTGTATTCTGCAAAGGATGAGTTTTGAAAAATTAATTTTGGGGCCATACTGAACAAACAGTTCATTGTGGTTTTCTGCTGCACTGCAGTGGCGAAAACCTGGAAGGATGACAGTTATTAAAGTGTGGTATTAAAGAATAGAAGATGGAGCATTAATGGAAAAAGAAGTTAGTCTATCTGTAATACCAGTACATATAGTTCTGATGACTGTATTTTAAAAGGCTCTTGAAAAAAAAAATCCTGAAGAGTGTGCAGAAAAGGCTAAAAAATGAACCACTGTGTGGAGAAAAAGATTTTCTAGTTAGAGGTTTAGTAGCCTTGCCTTACCTAAAGTAGCATTAAATGATTCCTACTGAAGTATCCTGGCATAAAATACCAGTAGCTCCATAATCCTTTGCAGAAAGGATAAAGACTATGACCCTAAACCAGAAGAACTTCAGTAACAGCTGGATGTGAGTGATTCTCCATCTCTTATTGTCTTCAAAGCAATAATTGAAACCTTTCTGGAAGTGATTGGATGAGTCAAACATGAACTGTTTGGCTCAAGAAGAGATTGATAAACTGAAATTTAGTGCTGTGGATTAAAAATTAAAAAAGACTCAATGATTGAGCCCTTCTGATCTTAAATTGCTTTCATAGACTCATAAACACGCAAATTCTTTTATTTTCAGTCTGACAACACTGAAGCCTTTACTTTTAGTATGGACTGAGTTGTGTCATATCCCTTAAATTTGTGTGTTACCTCAAACCGCCTTCTGACTTAGAACACTGAATCTGTTTCTCTCTTTCTTTAACTAGATTTATTAAGATCTATTAAAAATTCTTGCTAGACATGATGTTGTAAAATGTATGACACCACTAGCATGCATGCTCTTATAGCTTATTTTAGAAGAATGTAAGTAGAAAAACATTTTCTAACAATCTGTATTAGTTTCAAATTGTTCCTCCCTGGTGTAGATTTGTAAAGGTTGTGCTTTTGATTGATGCTGCAGGGAATACCACCACTGTGTGCCTGCTTGATAGAAGAACAAGAAGATCATATTAAGGCAGCAGCTGCCTGGGCCTTGGGACAGATTGGAAGACATACTCCTGAGCATGCATGTGCTGTTGCAGTAGCAAATGTGCTACCCATACTGCTTTCTATATATATGGACACACGCAGTTCAGAAGATCTTCAAATAAAAGCAAGTATATTTGTAGCATCTGCAGTGAGATATTTACTGTAATCAACAGGTAGATGTGCTTAAAAACTACTAAATTATATGTTCTTTTATTGATGTTCATTGAGTTGTGGATTTCCTGGATGCAGGTGTCCAAAGGCTGTATGTTATTTATTAGGACTGGTAGGTCCTAATGGCTCCATGCATATAGTGCATACCAAATCATGTGGTGCAGCCACA
Organism: Psittacus erithacus; assembly: GCA_009867235.2. NCBI lineage: Eukaryota > Metazoa > Chordata > Aves > Psittaciformes > Psittacidae > Psittacus > Psittacus erithacus. The sequence continues at coordinate 29,389 of WYDI02027803.1, forward strand.
GCAGTCTAGTGCCTCATTTTCTTCCCAGTTTAGATCACAGCTGCATCCACCCATAAATGATATAATTTCTTGTGACTAGTTTCTAATTATCTACTTTTTTAGAAGTATAAGCTCTTGTGCAAAATATTATAGTCCTTGTAGTAGACTTGCTTATGTTTTGGTTATTATAATAAAACTGTAGCAAATACTCAAAGTTCTGCTCTTGAAAGCAGGCAGGTGTTGATGTTTAGGGCCTTTCTTCTATGGGAGCTAGTAGAGTTGCAGTTCAGTAGAGTGTGTTTTTGAGCAACAGGAAGTGAACTAACTGAAGTGTATGTGACAGGATTAAAGAATATAATAGGATAGGATATGGTCTCCTATGTTGTACTATTCTGTACATTCCATTGAAGTATAACTTTCCAGATCTGTTACATAACTTTTGTATAGTCATTTTCAGTGGTCACCAAAATTTCAAGGCCAAATGAGCTGTACTATCTAAGCCTTCTCAAAAATGTCATTATGCTTGCAGCAGTCAACATTGAGTCTGTTTTCAGAAACTAAGCACTAATGTACAACTGTTTCACTCTCTTTTTCTCTCCTGCCTGGACAGCAGTCCACATTGCTATCCCAGACCAGCAGGCTCTCCTAGTAAGCCACTTCTAAAATACAATCTTTTAAAATGTGTTTTGATTTAGCTTCCTTATTATATTACCGCACTTCAATTTTCTTAAAGGGTCTGCTCCTGCTTCCATTGTAGTCAAAGAAAAATTGCCATTACTTTGACCATAGATAACAAAATAAGAATATGATGTACTGTAGGTTTTGAGGTTTAATAAATCTGAGTAGAAAATTGATTCTTCAGTAAGTGACCTGATAGGTATCGTAGTTTCTATTCAGAAAATGCTCTTTGAGAATTCTGGTCAATTTGCTTTTTTTTGGTCAGACTTCAGTAATATATAACAGGAATTATTGTTGTTTTCATTCATGTCTTACTGGAGGAAATTTATTTTGCATTTCAATAGACTAAAAGAGCCTTAAAGAACATCCTTCAGAAATGCACGTATCTTCCAGCACTTGAACAATTGCTGCATGATGCTCCTCCCAATATTATAAAACATATTGTTGGACAGTTTAGTAAGGTAAGAAAAGGCTCTGCTTGATGAGTAATATGTTAATTGTTTTCCATTTAGCAAGGAAGCTATTTTTCCAAAGATGAAGTCTCTCTAAAGGTCTCAGTTGTTTTCTCAGGATCCTCAAGCATACCCTGCAGCAGCAGTTTGGAGCATCCCATTCTTTTGTCTGACAAAGCTGAATACTGTTTCATCTGGAACCTGCCATAATGCATCCTAAGACTGGGAAAACAGTTGCTTACAAGCAAAGTGTTGGTTTTTTTTTTTTCCCTTCCTTGCCTCTTGAGATTAAGTGGAGTATTAACTCACGTGCAAATATTTTCACTGAGCCAATGTATCACATAAATCCCGGTCACATCTGTTTTTGATAAAGTACAAGCTGTCTGTACAGGAATGACTTAAGTTAGGTATTTTACACTATCTAGACTAGAGTATAAAGGCTTTACCACTTTTATCCTTGTTAATTTTCAGTTTCAAGTGTAAGAATTCCAACTCTTTCTCATTCCTCTCAAAATTTGAAACTGTTTGGTGTTAATAACATATTGCTCAAACAATATTTGAGCACAGCAGGTAAAAAGTAATTCAATTTGATAAATATATTTCAAATTATTTAAATAATTGCTAACTAATTAGGAGATTCCCTGTATCTGCAGTGGTCACCAGCTGTTGAGAATCCTGCTCGACTCTAGTCTATCTTTTGTACAACACTTTGCAGTGTAATCTGTCAGTAGGAGATACCAGGCTCTCTTGGTAAAATGTTCTTTCTGGAAATGGCCAAGTCAAACACTGTTGGTACTTAGTTCTGATTGTCACAGATCTGGAAGCATTACTGTTTGGAGTGCAGATTCCTGGTTACATCGCCACACTTAAGTTTGTCCTGTCATCTTGCTAAGTCTGTACAAAGACTGGAGATTTGCACAGAATTCAGTGCTTTTTGCTTCTGTGTGCTGACTGGAGCTATTAATGAGCTGAGTGCATAGTAATTGGTTACCCAGTGTATAGATTTGAATGTTGTTTGCTGCTGATGTGGTTTTATACCCTTCATATTAGCTGATGCTTTGTTTTGTTTTGTTTTTCTTCTTCTCCTATGTTGTATTAAACAAACTATACTTGTCTGGCATTTACTTTTCTGAATGTAAAAACATTTAAAATTAGTTTCTCTGCAGTAAAAGCATTTTTCTCTCGTCTACCATAGTTTGGAAATTTCCTATTCTTAGAGCTGTGGTGTATTATTTATTTGGGCTTATTTATATTATATCACAGTAAAAGCCTTATTTCTGAGCTGTGCTTTGGAGTGGGATGCTCTCTGTTCTTGGTGCTGGACTGTGTCATTTAAGCATTATCATTTTCAGGGTCTGTGCAATTCTGTGCTCTCTCAGCTTGGACAGAGGGGAGGGACTGTCTTAGAGGTGCTGTCTGCTTTAGGGTGTCCTCCAAGAGAGTTTTCTGCTGTCTTATCCAGCCTGGGAGTCACAGTGTGGAGGAGGAAGGCAAGGAAAGGGCCACATCCTGTCATCTTGCTAGTTCCTCCTTGGCAGTTCTTGTTGTGGGAGATAGGTGGAAACAGCTGTCTCCAGTTCCTACAGTTAAATGATCACAGTTGTTCCTGACACTTATACAGAGCATATAATAAGAAGTCTCTGTGTTCCCTTGATTTTTCTTTACCTGTCTGTCGATTTCTTTACCTGTTGATTTCTTTGCTTGTCTGCCTCCTTACAGGGACCAGAGAAATGAAAGCTGCTTGCTTACATGCTTGGAGAAATCTCATCTTTCTTTTCCTTCATCTTTTTATGATCTTTTTCCTCCTTCAAGTCTCTTGTTTTACACTGAGATACCATCAAATTTATGGCTTGATTTGTCTGACCAGTGTGAAGGCTTACAAAATGCTTTTGTCCCCATACTATGTAACTCTCGGAGTTGATTTTAAACCCATCTGGTTTCATTGTAGATGCAGCTGACGTCTTGCATTATCTCTCCAGGGTTTTTTTTCCCCTTTTTTAAAA